>JAHQIW010005093.1:0-72146 GCA_019055375.1 Parelaphostrongylus tenuis | reverse complement strand
TCAGATTTTGCCAGCTATGAATGACCTGTCATCCTAATCGTTTATTGTCTTATCTTTTATTCTTTGAAAATAAGTCTAGATCCCTAGTTCCTTAGGCATTGCTCTATTAGAAATCTAATGAAAAAACCTAGCATTTTTTTTACTAATATGCCTTCAGGTACACCTAATCGATGAGAATATCGAAGCCCTAAGCACAGTGGCAGTGCAAGCGAGCTTGTGTCCATCTTGAAGCAACGCCAAAATCAGCACGGTTCTGCTAGGGCTCCGTCTCTGACCGCGACGCAAGAAAAATCGGCGAAGTCTGCACCTACGCAGCAAAGTCGAAAGAGGTCCGTGGGACGACGAAGATCCTCTCAAATTACTAGGCGGTTCACGCCACAGCCGATCTCAGCGCTTACCACAAACGAACTTCAAGAGCTGTCTCGAAGAAGGCGTTCATCGAAAAGTCGGCGCTCTAAGGGAAATTGAATGGAACAGAAGCGAAAGACGACGAAAAGTTCGAAAGCACTTAGTCATTATGGCGAAACAACAAAAGGAGAAAAATTACAATGAAGCCAGAGAGGTGCTGGTTCAAACAGAGAACGAATACCGGCGACCGGAATGAGGCTTAAAAGCACTACAAGCAGCCTCCAGTCAAAATCATCAAATACCATATCACATGCGCGTCAAGAAGAATATGATTCCAATGATTCAAGAAAATTTAGAACTGCATTAGATAAAGCGAAACAGATTTGCCACTTAAGCAGCACTAAAAGGCAAGAAGAAGAAAGACTCAGCTTTACCGGCTGACACACCTCAGTCTCCTCATGGGAAACAAAAGTAGGAGAAAGATCATGAAGAGAGTAGAATGTGGCAGATGAAGTGGGAAAGAGGACGACAAGACTATGTTCACCAAACGACCACTAAGGTATATTTATTAAACTATGCATCAAAACTATAGTAATCTAGATTCCTAGATAATGAATTGCGGAATGATAATCTCTGCCAAATTTTTCTATATGACTAAAAGATACTTGCAGTCACTGAGAGGCGCAACTAATATAAGAGTTGACCTGCTTTGTAGACGAAAACATCAGATATTCAGGCCAGTGTGAACATTAAAGGGTGGATCTATGTAATAATAACGCGCATCTAACTTTTTTCGCATCTCTTCCAACGACGGTGCTAAAGATATCCAAGAAATAATTCCTACAGTGTATAAAAGTGCACGGCATTGGATTACTTAGCACGCTGCTAAAAAAAAGCGTTGTGTTAGTGGGTGGAGGGGGAAGGTGACTGAGGGCGATCATAGCGCGCAGATCATCGGGGCCGACGCCATTGGGCTTGTCCTACGTAATATGTTAATAAGGTTGTCTAATCCAGCGACTTTGCCTACCAACGATCTCACGGAACGGGGAGTAGGAGCGGAGCAATTAAACGTCCTTGAAATATTGTTATTCAGTTGGAGATTCCTTCACCAGTTCGGATGAAACTTCAGATAAGGACGAAGAAACTGACTACACGGAAAACTCTCTACAAGCTGGTATGCTTTTCGTGCTTCCAGCGATTTTACACACGTGATAAAAACGAAGACGAAAGGTGAGTGCGAAACAAAAATCTTATTCCGGATACTACAGTGGTGAAAATGAGTGCTTCGAGAAAGCGGCAAAGCCGAGTTGTAGCCAGGAATTTAGGCTTTCTAACGACTACTGATACTCTTGTGAGAAGTTTCTGTCGAGCGAATGAGATCGGCTCAAAATTTGTTGCCGCCTAATATAGAAGTACCCTAAGCCGAAATTTACGTGCGATGCCTTGTTGTCAAGATAGGGACACCTCTACATATCTTCAACAACTGTGTTCTCGGTACCGCTCATCCTTTCAAATGGCAATGGTCTCACATCGTGATATTAAACTCGGTGTACAAAGAACCGAAGGCTATCCGAAGATGAGCCCTATCGTAGAGTGTAAATCTAACAAGCTATCAAATAGCCTGTTCGCTACTATCGCTCACCTACTGAGCACATTGGTATTCCCATTCTTAGAGTGCTCCGTAACTTATATCTCGCTGTTCCGCCGGTGTTTTCTTAAAATTCTCACATTCTATGCGACATCTACTATCACTATACTAATTAGAACTCAAGTAATAGTCAGCTGTTAGTCAAATTGGCGGTTAATGAATTTGTCTAAGAAGAAAGTTTTTTTTATATTACGAAGTAAAAATTTGAGCCTCTTCCAAACGACATCCGTCATATCGTCTATCCTGGATGACCTTTTGAGTTCTCGCAAAGAATGTAGGAGAAGGGTCACACTCGCTGGAGAATAATCAAGAAAAAAAGAGAAAATGGTCCTCAATAACACTTGCCTAACAATCAAAAAGTAGCGTATGACCATTATAATGTTCACATCGTCGGAAATTAATGGACTAATTTCGCAAGTATTTCACATTTCGCCAGCAAACAGTTATCTGAAAATACTCCGATGATAAACACTTATGGTAGTTGAGATAAGCATATAAGCTGCTAGCTTCACATTGCACTAAAATCGTTTAAGCAGTCATCATCATGGCGATTGCAATAAATGTTGAATATTTGAGCCAATGATGATGATGAATTTACCATATTCGATTATTAGATATCACACAACATTATCAGTTTATACCAGTTTTCAGATATGGATAGCCGTGCACGCGACCATGCCTCAGTCATCGCATTCTACCATAAAATATGTAAGTTTTATAGCCGCCCGAGAGAGCAAAAGGGCTTAATCTGTTCAGTGCGGTAGGAGATTAGACCCAGTTAGGATAGAAGAAGTTTGTAATTTTGACATCGCCGACAAACTCCATTCTCAAGTCCTCCTACAAGTTTCCTTCTATGAGCTATTTATGTTCATAATCGTTAGTGAATGAATTAGTACAACAAGCGCGTTTTGGGTGAATCGGCCCAAATTTCTCTTTTAGGCTTTGGAGAGTCAAGACGTCACGGCAAGTTGCCGAATAAACATTCTGCTTGATCGTACGTAGTGTGAATCACGGTGATCATTCCAAGACGTAATTTGCAGCGAAAAGCTCATGCTTCGTTTGAAAACACAACCAATATTCTCTTTTTCTCTCTCTCTCTTTCCATACTTCTCTTTTTTCAACGTTGTTATTTTGTATGAAACAACTTACGGTCTCGTAAAATATATTTGAATTATAAAATAAAAATCTCGCTTATTTTTATATCTTGATGGCGGTAGTGGCGTTCCCACGAAAACAATAATAGCTGATTCTAATTTGACCTACTCTAAAAGCCGTGAAGAATTCTGCCTTTACATAATTGAGCTTATTCGGTGACGATGTGATTTAATAGTTTGCAAATTTCAGTTTAAATAACTCTATTCGCTCCACATTTTTTACGATATTCCTCCATAGAACTACTCAGTCTTGTTAATCTAAGACACCTGCTAGTCTCTCATTTTCTGGTAGTCCAGCTGGTCCTTTCTCGCCATGGACTCATTGTATGTTGGGAGAACTAGTTCACTCTGTGGCACACATTAGAATCAAGCGTATCACATCTTTACGATGGCTCGTTGATTTTGTGCAGACGATATTGTTGTCTTTCTGAATTATAAGATTAGCCTTTCAGTGTGCGCCCAGCTAATATTTTACCCCCTAAACAGATCCAACGTCGGCTTCGGTACTTCGATAGGTGCAAGGTACAGCCGGCTGACTTCCGTTGGCTCAGGAGCGTGTCTGGCTCCACCCCATTGTCCCGCCCTTCCAATAACGTCTTTTCTTTTTGTTTTCACTACAATATGCAGCAACTACGTATCGTCGCTGGGACTAAAGAGATGTGCGAAATCATAACACGCTAAGCAGAAATGTCCACATCGAACACATCTAGTATGTGTTTTTAGCATGATTTTGAGCATAAAAGGAGCCATTTTCAGCCGATATCATACTATAGCGCTCACATCGACGACGGGTTTCGCGTGGAACCTGTTCGAGGACACTGCTAGTCGCCGTTGAAGGAGAATAGTTTCCTAGATAACTAAATGATACTCTTCCTAGAACTCGCTGAGGTTGATTGACTCTTTGTTGGCGCAGTACGTTCTATGACCGATTAGCAGCAGTATGATGTAGATGAAAATGAAGAGGATAAGCACGTACCTGAAGAAGGGAAAGTAGTTATGTGTTAGATGGCCACAAATGAAATTCTGATGTCATTCGCTAGGCGGAGCCTATCAATAGGAGCTTTAGTGATCACTGAAAAGCTTAGATTTCTGGCTAGAGCCCCTTGTAGTCGGTTTCCGAGAAAGCCTTTTAATAACGCTGTAAAATTCGAAATAAAATAATGTTTCACACTCGCCTTCGTCTTCTTTTAATCACATGTATATTTCTTGTGGCCTCTTGTTAAAATCTGCCAAGTGAATGGTTCAGTTTTTGTGATTATGCACAGTCGGTTTTTCTGATTTTCTTTTATTTCATATCACCTCTACTTCAAGTTTATTTCCCTTCAATTCATTGCTAGATACGAATTTATTATGCTTCATATCACAGGTTACGAGGATACAAGCACGTCACCTATTCCATTTATTTCCTCGCCTCTTAATACACGAACGGTCTTGAAACTTTTACATGTAGGCACGCGATCCGTAAAAGATGGGATCCATGGTAGATTAGGCTGCACGTTAATCCGTCACCACACGTAATTGATCAGCATCGCTACCACTACGCTAGCCACGTCTCTATTCGAAGAAGACTAAGTAACCGATAAAGCATTAATATTTATTATGCACACAAATGAAGCAGTGAAAACCACTCACATTCTTAGTGCCCGCAATACAACTAACAAATCACGATTATACCAAGAAATCAATCGCTCCGTATAATTCTGTGATCACATTTTCTCAGGAAGTGACAGCAATAAACAAGTGTGGTTGCCTGCTTGATACTAAATATTTTTCTTGTAGCTTAAGGTCAATTTGCAGATTATAATATCATTTCAGTTTATTGCTATAACACCTGTTTCAATTATAGATGGGAAGAAATTGTTCAAATGCTGAGGCTATAACGGGCTGTCAATATTCTCAAAAACTATTTTGATGACTTCATAAATCTCTTTTGTTGGAAGATTCTCAGAATAAGTAAGAGGTTACTTGACTCGTCCTCGATTGGTGGGTCACATTTAGCACATTCTCCATATAAAACTACTTTAGATGGCATATTGAAGTTTCGGAAGTAGGTGGCAACATGCCTACGGGTGTCATTTCTTCTCGAAGATTAACTTTGGTACAGAAAAGTTTATTATCAGACTTATTGTACTTTCAGTAAATAGTCGTTAGCTTATCCAACGCGTCGCGGCGGTCATTCTCCATAAGAAGGCATCTTATTGATAATTTTTCACTAATTTTCTTATCTTCGGTGGAACACTAATGCCGTTAAAAGAACGCATTCAATGACGAGGGGCAGAAATGGCTGTCCCCATAAATTGGCATCGCACGTTGTGCATAGCATCGTTTCTGACATGTAATTCACTGTTCTCTGATTGTTATTTGCTATAAGTTTTATATACTGCATGGAATGAGGCGATATCAAAAGCAAAATGGTAAAAATCGTAATACTCCCTATAAGACTTAGTAGACAGCTTCAGTGACTGCTGATAGCTGTTTGACTATAATGCGGGCGAGGGTTTTTCCTCTATATACAAACTTGTATATGACCAAGAATATGAGAGGATGTAGAGAAGAACAAGGAGTATACAAAGAGCAATAGAAGCGCAGAATCTTCCTTAAAACGTGAGGTACAACTGATTTATAGCACAGAAATCAAAACGAGGAATAGTGACTGTACACGAAGTATTCTGAAGTGGCCAATGTGACGTCTACAGGTACCAAAGCAGGGACAGCGAAAACTAGACGTCGTCCAGAAAAAACAAAGCTCAGATTAGATGTCATCTAGATGTGTTGATCCAAGGATCGTTCCGAGCGGTAGTGTCCGGTAAAGCGGATGTGCGTACTAAATCGATAGTGATCTGGAAAACATAAACGGAAGATACGATCATCAAGAAAGATGCCTCTTTTTGAAATTCGGGTCGGCGCCGAACGTAGAAATAAATACAGTTGCTTTGACCTTCAAGGGACAACCCATAGGACCCCTTATATACAGGCGACTGACTAGTTGCGTCGTATTATGTGCGTGTTCGAACAAGGTAGTTATCTTACCGTATGTAATTTCTAGACAATGAAAAAGTTAATGCCGCCCACTTTCACAGATAGGTAATAACTCCAGAACGATTTTTCTTGTTTGGTGAAAACCACATTTTACGACACTCACAGAGATGACGAATCCCTCCAACAGCAGTAGAAAATACCCAAAATGTTCAAAAAACACGAAGAATGCAAGGAAATGGCCTGGATGCAAAGAAGCTACTTTGATTGGTATGCTGCAACGAACGCTAAAACATAGAAGAGTTAAAATAGTATACACCTGATGGAGTAAGTGGAATCGTTTTGAACGAATAGCTATAGAATTAGGCATAGCTCGGTGGGGCGACCACACAAAATCAAGCGTCGTTCTGAAGGGTCAGACATCTGTGGATAGTGATGACAATCTAAACTTACAACTTGTGCGCATTGAAATCTCTGTTGAACAGCCGATGAAGCAAGCCAAGAATAAGTGCACCGCCATCAAGCTGGCAGATGAGAAGTAAACTGGAAATGTCTTTTGGAATATACGTATATGAGTCGGTGGAGTTGATGTCTCCGTCGGCAATGGTTAGGCTGCCAACATTGTTTCCTTTGAACAGTCAATTCATAGTCTTGGACGTTCACGATTGGACAGATTCTGATCAACGTCAACTCTGTTCTGTACGCAGGAAAATTGTGATTTGTTCAAAATGCTCCAATAGTACGATTTTTGAAAAAGCTCCAATCAGGAAAAGATCAATCGTAATACTCTCTGCAAAGTCAACATTGATGACATTCACGCTGAGTATCTTCAGAAGTGCATTTGATTTGTCGCACATTTGATCTTACAGGTGAGATTGAATGAAGTGTTCGAGCTTACGGTGAAAATCAACATCATGCAATAAAAATCCGTCAACATAAGAGTGTTTCTAGCAACGTGGATTTAAGTAAGCTACAGTGATAAACTAATCCGTGCTAATTTTTTGACGGTCTGTCGAATAAAGATAAAAGAATCTAGGAAATAAACGAGCAGTACTGGCAGAAAGATGTTGAGAAAAACAACCACAACGTTCTACAAAACTTTCCTATTTTGAGTAATCAAGAGACTGATCATTTATGTACATCCTCACCTCCAACAAAATCAAAATTGAAGACGATTGCATGGCGCATCTCTGAAGGAATGATCAACGCCGAAGCCTTGTCCTCTTGAATTACACTACAACGCTGCAGTGATGCACTGGATGTATAAATACCAAAGTAAACATCATTTTGTATCCAATCTTTCATTATCAGAAGTAAGATTGTGGGCATAGTAAGTCGAGAAAAATCACGTAGTTGACTCACACTAGTGTCAAACATCATGTTCTTAACAAAGAATAAAGTTTGATACATTGAGAGATCAGCGATCATAACGAAAAAGTACTTCGGTGGTATTTCCAAGAAGATTTCTGACATGGGCAAGTGTAATTTTATTGCTTAATAATCATTTGCAAGGCTAATTTTCCAGAGGAAATCATAAAATTGAATTCTGACTGTATTTCCAACATTCGGAATCTCGGAATGGAGGACTCATAGGCGAAATGATCTTTCAAAAAGTTTTATGTAAATTGCTGGGTATATTGAATCGTTCAAGTTTAATTCGCAGCCAGATGATCGACGTTGAAAAGCTGTCGTTTCAATAAAAAAATTTTACAGCAAAAGTCCTTGATGTGGCAAAAAAAGCACAAAGGAAATGAGTTGGGATAAGTTTACTACCGTCCCCGAAGTTTGAGTGTTAAAATTACGTGGTTTCGAATTTTCGTAAATGATTTTCAAAAGAGCACTTAAACCGTACCTAAATTTCAGAGGTAGATGATTTAATTTATGTAGTGAAAAAATATCTTGTTGCCTCAAATTGTTAACCATGTTGATGACTTTATAAATCAAGCTCGTTGAAAAATTTCCAGAACTACGAGGTTATTTGACTTGTCATTGATCGGTGAATCAGATTTAGCACACTCCCAAAGTGTGACTTCCACAGATGTCATAGTGCGGTTCCTGGATTGGGCGGTATGGCACATATGGGTGCCATTTCTCGTGGATTTTTTTGGTCCACAAAAGTTTATTTCCAGACTTGTTGTAATTGTGGTAATCAGTCGGTAGCCAATCTAACCCATTGTGGAGGCCGTTGGCAACAAGAAGATAAACTCTATTGCCGTTTAAGCAAACGCAATCAATGATGAGGTGTAGAAATGGCTGTCTCCATCAAGTGGCATCGTATGCTGTGTGTAGCATCATTTCTGGAAAGCATTTCGTCGTCCCCTGTTTATCCGTTGCTATGGTGACTTCTGGGTATTGCATGAAATGAGCGATATCAAAGCCAAAAGGCTAACATCGTAATTTTCCTTGTAGAGCTGGTAATGATTTATTAAGCCACGCCTGTGATTTGTTGTAGGGCAGCTTATAAAGCTCGACACAGATGTTTCGACCTTGACAGCCTGGTCAGTCCTGCCGTATCCTTCGTCTTTAGCCGATCGTCTCGGTGCAACCAAAACCCACATCAAGAGTAAGTGACGACGAACATTTTGCGCGAACCATTGTGTGAAATTATCAGTGAATGAAAAGTGTTATACATTCGATTGTTCTTGGCTAGTATCGTTCAGTATATCACATGTTCGACCACATACGTGGCTGAAAAAAATCATAATCAAGTATAATAAGATTTTAGCACGATTTTGAGAAAACACTTAAGACGAAACGCATGATATTCTTCGTATGACTTATACAACTTCAGTGACTGCTGACAATTGTATGATTTCAATCTGGACAAGTGTTTTATTCTGTATTCAAAGTTTTCTATGAACAGATAACATGGGAGGATGTTGGGAAGTACATGGAATATACAGTTGGCAATGGAAGCGCAGAATTGCTCTCAAAACGTGAGGTACAGCTGATTTATAGAACGAAAATTACAACAGAAGAAGGTAGCTCTGCACAAAATCTGTTGAGCTAGTCGGTGAGTTTACACGAGCGAAAGAAGTAGCGTAAGTAACAAGTAAATGTAGTCCAGTTCACGACAAAGCTCCTATTAGATGTTCCAAAAGTGTTCAACGAAGGAGTGTTTCACGCTGTGCTGCAAGAAAATTGGTAGTGCGGTACTCTCTCGAAAGCCATGAACGAACGATGAGACCATTGAAGTAATGCTATCCTCTGATGTTCGAGTGTCAAAGTGGCAGAAGTTCAGAGTACTGAGCGTCAGGAATCAACACGACCACCTATTATATACACTCGTCTGACTAGCCTCGTCGTATAGTATGAGGGCTTGCATAAGCCCGTTATCATATGTATTCCCTACACATTGCTCATGACCCACTAAGTTATGCATCTTTCAGAAGTCTGTAAATTTGTATCAGGTTGGTTCTAGACTTATCTTGGTGGATAGCAGCGCTGACTCTATACATCGGTAGGCCACCGCTAGCACCGCCAGCCATTGTAAAGGCCAGACATGCTTTCGATCACACCCAACAAAGTCAAAAATTGCAGACGATTGCAAAGCACATCCCCGAAAAAAATGATCAACGCCGGACCCTTGTCACTTTCGTGTCCCATTGCAGCGATGTAGTGATCCGATGACTTTATGAGTACCAATGAAAACATCATTTTGTATCCAATCTTTCATTATTAGACGTCATAATGCAGGCGTGGTTAACCGGGAAAAATGACGTCGTTCAGCCCCACTAGTAGCAAGCATTATGCTCGTGACAAAGAGGAAAGTTTGAATCATTAAGACATCAGCGATCATACCGAGGAAATATTATTATGGTGTTTTCAGTCAGATATGTGACATCGCTAGTGTATTTTTATTGCTTCGTAGTAATTTGCTAGGCGATTTTCCAGGAAATAATCATAAAATTGGATTTTAAAGCTGTATTTTCAGCACTAGCAGCGCAGCAGCCAGTAATAGGGTAATAGGGATGCATCCGGACATATTACCGTTTCATCTAAATGAAATTTCTTCAACTCTTTCATCGATCACTTTGCTGTTCGAGATACGGGCGTTGAAGAATGAAAAGCAGAAGAAAAATGTTAGTAGGCAAATATGTGCTCAGCTAGCGCAACTTCACAGACTCCAATGCTTCATTACCAACTCATGGAATTCACTACCAGCTCAGATCGGACGGTGTCAACTCATTAGTTGGAATACAATCGCATAATAGGTGTAAAGGTAGAGTCTCACAGTTTTTTGGGTCAACCCGGCTTCTGATCTCTTCGACGTCGTGGAATTGGCATTAGATCTGCCTCGGAAAAGCTTTCCACACTTATAAGTGTTGTGAAATACGTGCTTCAAGATCTGCTCATTGTTTAATAATGTCATGTATATGCTATTAACGAAATAGTACTGCAATTCATCATGTAAACACAGTACCGTTAAAATATGAAATCGTTCCAACTAATAAAATGTTCACTTTGGTATTTTATTCTATAGTAATTCGTTCAGAACGATTCCTCATACTCCATAAAATGTATATTATTTTAACCATTCCATGTTTCAGCGTTCGTTTCAGTATACCAATCAAAATATCTTCTTTGCATCCCTGCCATTTCCTTGCATTCCTCGTTTCTAAGGTCTTTGCATACTTTGCATAATTTTTCGACTGCTGTTAGAGGAATTCGTCATCTCTGTGAATGTTGTAAAATGTGGTTTCATCAAAGAAAAAAATTCGTACTGGAGGTAATACCATCTGTGAAAATAGGCAGTAATGATCTTTCCATTGCTTAGAAATTACATACGATAACTAGCTTGCTCGAACACTCACATAATACGAAACATCTAGTCAGTCGCCTATATAAGAGGGGTCCTAGGGGACGTTCCTTGAAGGTACGAGCAACTCCAATTCTTTTTACGTTCGGCGCCGACCCGATTTTCAAAAAGAAGCGTCTTTCTTGATGATAGCATACTCCGTTCGTGTTTTTCAGATCACTATCAATTTGGTAGACACTTCCGGTTTACCGGACAACGCCGCTCGGAACGATCCTTAGTTGAACACATTTAGAATAACGTCTAATCTGAGTTTTGCTATGTAGTAGACGACGTCTGGTTTTCGCTGTCCCCACTTTGGTACCTGTAGACGTCACGTCGGCCACTTCAGCATATTTCGTATACAGTTACTATTCTTTGTTTTGATTTTTGTTCTATAGAACGGCTGTACCTCAAGTTTTAAGAAAGATTCTGAGCTTCTATTGCCCTCTGTATGCTCCATGTTCTTCTTTACATCCTCTCATATTCCTGGTCACCTGCAAGTTTGTACATAGAGGAAAACCCTCGCCGGCATTGAAATCAAACAGCTATCAGCAGTCACTGAAGCTCACTACTAAGTCTTATAAGGCATATTACGATGTTTACCATTTTGTTATTGATATCGCCTTTTTCTATGCAGCACATAAAACGTACAGCAAATAATAATCAGAGAACAATGAATTACATGTCAGAATTAATGCTATGCACAACGTGCGATGCCACTTTATGGAGACAGCCATTTCTGCCCCTCATCATTGAATGCGTCATTTTATCGGCATTAGTTTTCACCGAAAATAAGAAAATAAGTAAAAAATTATCAATAGAATGCCTTCTTATGGAGAACGACCTCCACGACGCGTTGGATAAGCCACCGATCGGTTACAAGAGGTACAGTAAGTCTGACAATAAACTTTTCCGTACGAAAGTGAATCTTCGAGAAGAAATGACACCTGTATGCATGTTGCCACCTACTTCCAAAACTTCGATATGACATCTAAGTAATCTTATGCGTCGAAGGTGCCAAATGTGATCCATCGATCGAGGACGAGTCAAGTAACCTCTTACTTATTCTGAGAATCTTCCAAGAAAAGATCTTTATGAAGTCATCAAGTTAGTTGTTGAGGATATTGTCAGCACGTTATAGCCTCAGCATTTGATCAATTTCTTCCCATCTATAATTCTCAGCGGCATAATGTTTAGTCGTCTTTTGACAGAAAGGAATGGAGCCTCTTATTTATCATTGTAGTCAATGGTCTCCGCGTTCAAACAACGAAATTCTTCTCTCGGAGTTGATGTAATTGTTTTTCACGTGAAAGAGGTGCTATAGCAATAAACTGAAATGATATTATAATCTGTAAATCAACCTACATTCATAAGAAAAATATTTAGCATCAAGCAAACAACCACACTTGTTTATTGCTGTCACTTTCTGAGGAAATGTGATTACAGAATTATACGGAGCGATTGATTTCTTGGCATAATCGTGATTTGTTAGTTGTCTTACGGACACTGAGAATTTGGGTGGTTTTTTCATTCACTGCTTCATTCTTGTGCATAATAAATATTCTTGCATTATCGGTTACTTAGTTTTCTTGGAATAGAGACGTGGCAAGCGTAGTGGTAGCGATGTTGATCAATTACGTACGGTGACGGATTAACATGCCACCTGGTCTACCAAGGATCCCATCTTTTACAGTGCGCGTGCCTACATGTAAAAATTTCAAGACCGTTCGTGTATTAAAAAACGAGGAAATGAATGGAGTAGGTGACGCGCTTGTATCCTCGTAACCTGTCATATGAAGCATAATAAATTCGTATCTAACAATGAATTGATGGGAAGTAAACTTGAAGTAGAGGTGATATGAAATAAAAGAAAATCAGAAAAGTCGATTGAGCAAAATCATAAAAAACTGAACCATTGACTTGGCAGATTTTGACAAGAGGCCACGAGAATTATACATGTTATAAAAGTGAAGAGGAAGGCGAATGTGAAACATTATATTATTTCAAGTTTTCCAGCGTTATGAAAAAGCTTTCTCGAAAACCGGCTAGAAAAGGCACGAGCCAGAAATCTCAGCTTTCCAATGATTACTGAAGCTCCTATTGAAAGGCTCCGCCTAGCGAATGAGATCGGTTTTCCATTTGTGGCTAGCTAACACATATGTACTTTCCCTTCTTCAGGTACGTGCTCATCCTCTTCAATTTCATCTACATCATACTGCTGCTAATCGGTCATAGAACGTACTGCGCCAACAAAGAGCCAATCAACCTCAACGAGTTCTAGGAAGAGATTTGATTCAGTTATCTAGGAAACTATTCTCCTTCAACGGTGACTAGCAGTGTCATCGAAAAGGTTCCACGCGAAACCCGTCGTCGATGTGAGCGCTATAGTATGATATCGGCTGAAAATGGCTCCTTTTATGCTCATCATCATGCTAAAAACACATACTAGATGTGTTCGATGTGGAAGCATTTCTGCTTAGCGTGTTATGATTTCGCACATCTCTGTAGTCCCAGCGACGATATGTAAGTGCTGCATATTGCAGTGAAACAAAAAGAACAGACGTTATTGGAAGGGCGGTACAATGGGCTGGAGCTATACGCGCCCCTGAGTCAACGGAAGTCAGCCGGCTGTACCTTCCACCTATCGAAGTGCCAAAGCCGACGATGGATCTGTTTAGGGGGTAAAATATTAGCTGGGAACACATTGAAAGGCTAATCTTCCAAATCAGAAAGACAATAATATTGCTGCACCCTAAGCAGCGAGCCATTTGGTTATAATGTGTGCCACAGAGTGAGCTAGTTCTCCCTACCTAAAATGAGTCCATGGCTAGAAAGGACTAACTGGACTACCAGAAAATGAGAGACTAGAGGTGTCTTATATTAACAAGACTGAGTAGTGCTATGGACGAATGTCGTGAAAAATGTGGAACGAAGAGATTTATTTCTACTGAAATCTGCACACTATGAAATCACATGGTCACCGATTAAGCTGAATTATGTACAGGCAGAATTCTTCACAGCTCCTAGAGTAGGTCAAATCGGAACCACCTGCTATTGTTTCCGTGGGAACGCCACTACCGCCATCAAGATAAAAAAATAAGCGAGTTTTTTATTCTGTAATTATCATACATATTTCACGAGACCGAATAAGTTACTTCATACAAAATGAAAACGGTGAAAAAAGAGAAGTATGAGAGAGAGAGAGAGAGAGAATGTTGTTTGTGTTTTTGAACGAAACACGAGCTTTTCGCTACAAATTACGTCTTCGAATGATCTTTGTGATTCACACCAGTGTACGACCAAGCAGATTGTTTAGTCGGCAGGTTCTAGCAACTAGTCGTGACATCCTGACTCTCCAGAGCCTAAAAGAGAAATTTGGGCCGATTAACTTAGCACTAGCTTGTTGTACTAATTCAATCACTAACGATTTTGAACATAAATAGCTCATAGAAGGAAACTTGTAGGAGGACTTGAGAATGGAGTTTGTCGGCGATGTCAAAATTACAAACTTCTTCTATCCTAACTGGGTCTAATCTCCTACCGCACTGAACAGATTAAGCCCTTTTGCTCTCTCGGAGCGGCTATAAAACTTACGTATTTTATGGTAGAATGCGATGACTGAGGCATGGTCGGTGGCAAGGCTATCCTTATCTGAAAACTGATATAAACTGTTAATGTTGTGTGCTATTCAATAATTGAATGTGGTAAATTCATCATCATCACTGGTTCGAATGCTCAGCATGAAATGCAGTCGCCATGATGATGATTGCCCAGAAGATCTTAGTGCAATGTGAAGCTAGCACCTTATATGCTTATCTCAACTACCATTGGTGTTTATCATCGGAGTATTTTCAGATGATTCTTTGCTGGCGAAATGTGAAAAATTTGCGAAATTAATCCATCAATTCCCCACGATATGAACATTATGATGGTCATACGTGACTTTTTGATTGTTAGGCAGGTGTTATTGATTGCAATTTTTTATGTTATTTTCCAGAGAGTGTAACCCTTCTCCTGTACTATTTGCGAGAACTCAAGAGGTCATCTAAAATAGACGTTATGGCTGATATCCTTTAAATAGGGCTGAAATTTTTACTTCGAAATATAGATGAAACTTTCTTATCGGACAAGTTCATTGCTCATTAATTTGACTGACAGCAGACTCTGACTTGACTTCTGATCAGTATAGTGAATAGTAGACGTGGTACGGAATGTCAAGGGGATCAAGGAAAGACCGAAGGAACAGCGAGATACAGGTTACGGAACACTTTAAGAAAGGGAATCCCAAAGTGCTCAGTTGGTGAGTGATAGTAACGACCAGGCTATTTGATAGCTTGTTAAAGTTGCACTCTACAATAGGGCTCATCTTCGGATAGCCTTCCGTTCTTTGTACCACCGAGACTAATATCACGATGTGAGAGTATTGCCTTTTGAGAGATGAGCGGCCCCGAGAACACAGCTGTCGAAGAGACGTAGAGGTGTCCCTTTTTCGACGATAAGGCATCGCACGTAGATTTCGGCCTAGGGTACGTACATGTTATGCGGCGACAAACTTTTAAGTCGATCTCATTCTTTGAACAGAAACTTTTCGTGGGAGTATTAGTAATCGTCAGAAAGCTTAAATTTCTGGCCACAAGTCAACTTTGCCTGTTTTTCTACACACTCAATTATAACACTGTAGTATCCAGGACAAGATTTCGTTTCTCACTCACCTTTGGCCTTCGTTTTATCACGTTTGTAAAACGCTGGAAGCACCAAAGGCATATCAGCTCGTAGAGCGTTTTCCGCGCAGTCAGATACTTCGTCCTTATCTGAATTTCCATCCGAAGTGATTAAAGAATCTTCAATTATATAGCAATATTTCAAAAGCGGTTGATCATTCCGCTCCTGCTGCCCGCTCCGTGAGTTCGCGTGGTAAACAAGACGCCAGATCAAACAGCATTATCAAAACATTACGTACGACAAGCCCCATGGCGTCAGCCCCGATGCTCCGCGCGCGCTTCTATCGCCCTCGCTCAACTTCCCCTCCCCTCACTAACACAACGCTTTTTTTATATCAGCGCGTTAGGTAATCCAGTGCCGAGCACTGTCATACACTGTAGAAAAAAGATTTTTTGACATCTTCAGCAACGTCTTTGGAAGAGATGCGAAACAGTTAGATGTGCGTTATCACTCCATAGATCACGCTTTGGTGTTCACAGTGGTCTTAAAACCTGATGTTTTTGTCTACTAAGCAGGTCAACTCTAATAATGGTTGCGCCTCTCAGTGACTGCAAGTATTCCTTAGTGATACACAAAAAATTTTTCAGAGATATCATTCAGCAGTTCATAATCTGAGACTTTAGATTAGCATAGTTTCGATGCATAGTTTAATAAACATACGTTAGTTTACGGCTTGGAAAACATATTTTTCTCGTCATTCTTTCCCGCTTCGTCTGCCACATTATGTTCTCTTTATGATCTTTCTCCGATTTTTGTTTCCCACGAGGGGACTGAGGTGTGTCAGCCGGTAAAGCTGAGTCTTTTTCTTTGCTTTTCAGTGCTGCGTAAGTGGCAAATTTGTTTTTCTCTATCTAATGCAGTTTTAAACTTTTTCTTGAATAATTCAAATAACATTTTTCTTGACCCGAATGTGATATGGTATTTGATGATTTTGACTGAAGGCTGCTTGTAGTGCTTTTAAGCCTCATCGGGTCGCCGCTATTCGTTCTCATTTCATCCAGCACCTCTCTGGCTTCATGCAATTTTTCTCCTCCTGTTGCTTCGCACAGTGAATGAAGTACCTTCGGGCTTTCGTCGTGTTTCGCTTCTGTTCCAGTTCAATATCCTTAGAGCGCCGACTTTTTGATGAATGCCTTCTTCGAGCAGCTCTTGAATCGTTTGTGATGAGCGCTGATGTCGGATGTGGCATGAACGCTTAGTACTTGGAGAAGGTCTTCGTCGTCTCACGGACCTCTTTCGGCGTTGCTGCGTCGATGAAGACTGTGGCGATTCTTCTTGAGTCGCGGTCAGAGATGGAGCCCTACCAGAACCAGAGCTACTTTGACGTTGCTTCATGATGGACAGGGGCTCGCTTGCACTGCCACTGTGCTTAGGGTTTTCGATGTTCTCATCGTTTAAACGTCCCTGAAGGCATGTTATTAAAAAAATGCTAAGTTTTTTTCTGATCAGAATTCTAATAGAGCAATATCTGTAGAACTATGGATTTAGACCTATTTTCAAAGAATAAAAGATAGGATAATAAAACGATGAGGATGACAGGTCATTCATAGCTGGCAAAATCTGATTTCTACAATCCAACATTATCACATTGTTCAACAGAACGCTTGTCAACCGATGCTTCCTTTCACTGATGAGCTGTGAAAAGGAATAAGAGGTGAGTACAGAACTCAGTAATCTGAAGCGCAAAGTAAATCCAGCAGACATGTAAGCTAGGTAGCTGTGAAATTTGTTAACTCTAGTTCTCAGATGTTGTGGTTAGGAGAAACCTTATTTAGAAAGCTCATCAGAACGGTCTTTGAGTTTTGCTTTTATGGGAAGCATAGATTAATATTCGATAGGCCAGGCTGTTCAATCTCTGTTTCATGTATAATACGTTAATTGAAATTTGTTGGAGAGAAAGCCATAAGACGAGCTTTCAAAGCAGTCGTTTATACGTGCTCATAGCACCGACCCTTGCTGCACATTTTGCCGCAGCATCTTTCTTCTCGAACTCGTATCAGAGGATAGTTTCGTCTTTTCAGGAAATGCGTTTTACTTTCATTGCTCTGTGCATACATATCCATGCCATCCGTGATGCTTTTTTATAAATTCACATCACATTCGGCTTCCTTAGAGACTACAAAATAGTTACGATTGAACTTCGGCGCATACAGATGTGAATGGCATTGCTGTAGTGTGCTCGCTGAGGAACAGGCAACTCTTATCACTCCGGCTGTAAGTGGATCTGGCCTATTATTACTCTGTGGTCGACAAAATGGTAGCAAAATCACTTGAGATCAGCTGACTCCTCAATCGAGATAACTAGCGAGTCTTGTGATGAAGACATGAGGATGTCCTAGTATCAAAGTCTCAACATTCTTATAAAAGTTTGCTACACCAACATTGACGACGATTGACATGAGAAACAAATATGCCCAAGAGTAGTTTGAATCTTTTAAGAGAAGCATTGTAATCACTAATCTGAGGCGCTCATAAGACTTCAGACATCAAATAGAATTTTCTAAAATAGCACTCGTTGACACATTGAAAGATGCGTGCCTACAACCGACGACTTGCCCTCTGCACAGGCATTTCTCGCCTAATTCCTGAGAAAAAAATCGTATTTTGAAAAGAAGAAGATTTGCTGTATAGGGCAAAGTGTTCGTTGGGTCTTAGAGATAAGCAGAAGACGAGAGTTTGCGGTACTACATGGATAGAAGGCAGGCAGAGCATCTTACCAATTCAGTGACGAACAGATACATGATAAAAGATACATAAGAGCGCAAGAAGACAATTTGATGATTTGGTTCACGCCACTTTTTTTGGTGAGCACTTTCTTCCACTGACAACTGGCAACACAGCATTAACAGGTTTGCTACAAGATAGACATACATGATTTGACACGTTTCCGAACACCTGGATCTTTCTGTTTGTGTATTCTCGAAACAAGAAAGCGCGTACGAAAATCTACATCAATATTTGCTTTTCGTCGCGGTATCTGTGTAGTCGAAGCTGTTGTCTTGTGAAATCACCAGAACTATTTTAGCAAGTTGAAAAGTTAATTCTTCTTCGTCATTTCTATGAGCGAACTAACAGTGAGAAAGCTCGGATATAGATAGAAAGGAAAAAGTGTAATCTCTGATGATGACGCAAAACTTTGAAAGGGAACGCTAATCATCATATATATACCAGTGTGTATCAAAGAATTGGAGTTTTCGTGTATAATTTAGAAGTATTGTGCCAATAAACTGACTTTCACCAACGCTTTGGCAAATAGTGCTTCTTTTCTTCCTTCTTCTAAAACTGGTCTATCCTCGTGAGGAGATTGTGGTGCGGCAGCGCGTAACGCTGACTCAACGCTTCTATGCGTTTGTCACAGCGTTACGCAGACGCATGGCTTTCTTTTGAATCTAAATAAGCTCCGACTACAATAATCTCTATGAAAGCGAATTAATAGGAAAAAATGCTCGAAACATTGACTTACATGTGAACAGCACTCCTCGTTGCAAAGTTACATGAAAGAATGAACCACACCGGCATTTTACGCTGATAAGGGATAAGTGATAATTAGACGTGATACATCAAGTCTTATCACATATGACTAATTGTTGATAAACAAAGCTGAGCGGCCGGTTGCTGCAAGAAGCCATGAAGTCGTAACGAAAGAAAGGAGATTCGGATGCATCTTCGACTTTGTAGATGATCTTAGTGAGCACAGTAGGATAGTGAACTAAATCTTATCACCATAATCTGGACGTTGCCACGGAAAGCGGTCTCCTCAAAATTACGTTGACTGACATAGCGGCGAATTCGTAGAATGTAAGTTATTATTTTGTTTCCAAAAGTTTCTTTTACTTCAAGAAGTTTTTTTGTCTACTAGTGATCAACAGCCAGCTTGGTCATGCAGATGCTGTAGTATTAGTGGTCCTTGGAAGAATCTTTTCGGTAACATCACCCTTGTTTGTTTACAAAATGCCTATTTATGGCAAGTTTGATTCGTGGAAAGACCATCACTGTCGAGTGAGCGTTCAGAATAAAGAACGGGTCAAATGACGACGCGCACAAAACATTTCTGAATTGAGAGCGAGTTTACCCTTGGAAGGTTATTCGCTGTAATATCAGAGATTTCTTCATAGTGCTCTCATCCTGGAATAGGCATTCATCAATGCACTTTTCTGGAGTTCATGTAGGTAATTTTATTATAGATAATCAAATGAGAAAGTACTGAGAGTACAGCTTCCCCAGATCCATCAGGATTTCAAATCTGCATCTCATAAGATATCTTTCACTTTGGATGCTCAAATGAACCGTCTTCACAGCGTTTTTTTCACGGTGCGGATCCCAGTAGTTCTTGCAATCAAATCGCTTGAAACTTGTTCTTGTTGAACGTCGTAGAACACTGATCGAGCGAAGTATTGCATGTCTTACAATCTCTGGGATTGCCTGACCATGGCCTTCCATAGGGTGCTGTTGTTCACTGCCGGCGAGAATTGGGTGTGGAGCTCCACATGTGCCACGACTAGCATCGTAGCCATTCGGCCACAACGCCTGCAATCCATAAGATGTTAGTTATTACAAGAATTCTCAAAAATGTTTTCAGTAACATAGTAAACTAGCGGAAGAAGTGGGATTATTTATAAAATCACGAGGTAAGGAGAGTCTCATAAGACAGGAGTGAAGCTTCATACAACGACAAGTCTTTACTAAATCTATTATCATCATGCTGGCAATGGTATACTTAAAATAGCGCATTTATCAGAGGTAGATGACGGATAAAGGATGTGCTTGATATACTGATCAGTCTCAAGAACCGCACTGACTCGGGGACACTTGAATTTGTCGTTCGTTAAAAGCAGTAGTGACATAACGAGTAACGAGAATGATTTCCTAAGGTAGTCAGCTAGCAAAAACTCGAAGCTTAATAAGATTGGTAAGCATATAATAAGCTTGAAGGATCATAAACTCTGTAGACGTGCCAACAAACAGATATCTGTAAGCCTTTACAAAACTAAGATGGTGGAGCTTTCAATTGCTGACACACTGATTTCATGAGCAATACAACGAGCTACCAGTAATTCATCAAGTGCATTTGCTACTCACATTGACTTTGGGAGCGGAATATAAATATTATAAATGTCAAACAAATATGTTCACAAGATTCTGGTGATTCTGGATCGCACTGCAAAATTTTTCCTGTTTAAATTCAAGGCCTGGATTGGATAGTTGTGATTGTGAAACTGTTGGAAAAACAATATTTGTTTTTTGAGCAATATGGTCGCTGATATGATCAACGGTTGCGATGCTGTAAAAGCCAGTTGTGATTAGTCAGAAAGTTTGCTTCTTCACTTAACCAGCGTTTTCGTGTTCAGTGCGCAATTCGAAAGCACGGAAAACGTCGTTGAAAAGCTGGAAGTGTTAGATTCAGTTGAGAAAAATCGTGTTCAGCAGTTTGATGAATGTTTCACTCAGAATCGAGGTACATCGTATGTATAAGGCAAAATATGATCAAGGATGTGAACACGTCATGTTCACGCTGTTTGCTAGATTTGGAATGAAGATTTTTCTTATAAATTTACAAGACAATTCACTGTAGACGCAGTGCTCGCTCGTTTCAGTATGGTTTTGTGTAGCGAGTTTGAGGCATAGGGTGTAATACGACTTCTCACTAAGCACTTACTCGGGCCCATCGGACAATCTTCTTTCATGAAAATTATCAGCTATCTTTCCTCAATGACAGGAATGTTTGTCCTGTTCATTCTGATTTTTCTCTGTGCCTTGAATTTGAACTTCGTTTCCTGATTTCTGGAAATTTGGTCGCCTATCAATAATCACTTCATATGTAGTTTCAATTAGCGTTGAAGTAGCGTTCTCTGATAGTTGACTTTATCAGACTTTCATGCACATAATTGTTCTCGTTCTAGCAAGACACTCTTCTCACTAGTGCCTAAGCTTTCAGACGGCATTAAGCACTTCGAACATTGAGACGAATAAATAGAGTTTTCTGCCGTATTGCATATTTTGGCACGCAACAAGCAATCTGCTGCTGGACTCTGGTTTTAACGCTTCTCAATTCCGGAGGTCTTGATCTCGAAAAGAAGCCTCGGCCAGGACGCCCAACAATGTTGAGCAACGAAAGTTTGATTGCTGCTTTGGAAGAAGCACCGTAATCCATGCTTGCGAATTGGCAATCGAACTTGATGTTTCTCATACAACTTTGCTAACTCGCTCTCACCGGCTGAACGTTGTCCACAAGAAACCACGGCAAGATCCTCACGCCGCCGATTTGATTCCTTCGATGAACTTGAAGAAGCACCTCAGAATTTTTGAATTCGAAATGTCGACGGAATGGTACTTCGAACTTGGAAGACCGATGGCACAAAGTCGTAGTTAACGATGAACTTTATTTCGGAGAGTAGTTATTTCTGTTTTGTTTGAAATTTTGTGCATAAATTTCAACTTTTTGCAAGTGTCCAAACATTCTTTCAACCTATAGTTTTTCATTCAAGAGTTGACTCTTTGATAGACACTCCACTCTCTTTCACTGCTTTGATTTGTAGATGTCTTCGACCGTGTCTGCATTGGTACAACTCATTATCCCTAGGATCTGTGGCTACGAATATTGTCCTTGTTTACAGTGGTCATCTACGATTTTCATAGCAAAAGAATTAGATTTATCTACGATGAATGACAGAATAATCTATTTTCAACTCTGTGTATGGAGCAGTCCTTTACGAGTATGTCATAAGCAGCAAATCCGCGTTGTAGTCTACACATCTCAATATTAGTCAGAAAGAATGGTATGGCTTGGGTGATTTAAAATTTATTTCCTATCAAAATGTCATTTAAGCAGATCTGAAGTTGGAAAATGGACCACAGGGTCTGCGGCGCAAAAAAACTTCAGTACCATGAATGAGAATGCTCCTACAGCTGGTGATTTCTTGCAATAAAATATTGGTTATTTTAAAACAAACATCTCCTCTGGTACCTATTTACTGCTTGGTGTAGATCGTGAATGATATTTATGGCTTTTCGTAGACTGTATTAATTATCCAAAGTCAGCCATATTGTGCAGATCTCAGCGTTCTCTTCATTGATTAGATCCTCGCACTTATTTCTTACACATAAAAGTCTTGAAACTTGCATTAAGTTTCAGTTAGTAAAATTTGGTCTTCTTCATGAATGTGACCAAATACTCTCTCTTCGTCGATGTTACGTATCCGTAAAGCAGCCTATGATGTTGCTTGTTGACGTCAATATGTCTTGTAAAAGTAGATTGCAGGAATTTTACCCAATAAGTCAGGTAGCAATTCTTGTACAGTCTCGGAAGCATGAGAGGCTTTGACAGTCTAGTGTGAGGTCCAGCTTTGGCTTGGGATATCATGAGGAAAGTCACTACTACTGAAGCTGGTGAATATTTTCGCCTCGAGTACATATTGGTATGAAATAGAAAAACGATATACCCACGTTTCGATTCGCTTATTTTGACGCAATGTTTTATCGTTTGCCGATCATATCAAATTTTTTGTCATTTTAGTAGGAGTAGCTCTGTCTTCTTATCGAAAGCCAATGCCACTTAGTGGGCCCATTTGTTCGAGAAAAGAAAATGTAAAATCTTGGAAAAGTACTTTAGTTTTGCGGTCCTGTGGCGCGAATGTTAGAATTCTTATCCGTCTTGCTTTGTCCTCAAAAGGATTTTCTTTTGCAGGGTTTTCTAACAGAAACGGTATTTTTCTATGAGTTTGACTTGGCACTGGTAAATAGATTGAAGCCCTCTTTCCGAGCAGCCAAGGGGTAGTTGATGCAGATCTTATTAGACACTGGTTCACTATTCTGTCGCTTCGCTCTCGTCAGAATATGGAATTAATATATTGACATGAAGTCTACATGCAAGCGCTTTTATAACCACAGCAGGAAAACTTGAGACCTTATTATGAGTCGTATAGGAGCATAATATTTGAGTAGTCACTGTAATGCCGTCCATTGGTCATCGTTTTACTAACCGAGAGAATACACACAATGTCACACACGGGTGAGGGGTGTGTATGGATCAGATCAAGAAAACCGAGCAAAATGACGTGTGATCACAAGGCACTTCTCTTTGCCCTACAGCTTTGAAGTTCACCATGGCTCAAAAAGTTTTGCGCACTGATTTTCGCGTGCCAACACAATTGCGACATGCCTGAGTGAGTAGTTTGAGTAGATCTGTCCTTCACTGTGATTATGGTCCTACGAATCAGCTTTTTCTTGTGTTTTTCTAAAAGAATCTGTATTTTTCCTGTGATTGCAGATGTGATAAAAGCGAAGGCCAAAGGTGAGTGAGAAAAAAAACTTATTCTGGATACTAAAGCGTCATAAATGAGTGTTTCGAAAAAGCGGCAAAGTTGAGTAGTAGCTAGGAATTTAAGCTCTCTGACGATTACTGACACTCTCACGAAAAGTTTCTGTCCAGCAAATGAGATCGGCTCAAAAATTTGTCGCCGCTTAATATAGAAGTACCCTAAACCGAAATCTACCTGCGCTGCCATGTCGTCAAGTTAGGAACACCTCTTCGTCTCTGCAACAGCTGTGTTCTCGGGGCCGCTTATCCCTCGAAAGGCAATACTCTCACATCGTGATATTAGTCTCAGTTGTACAAAGAACTGGAAGCTATACGAAGATGAGCCCTATTGTAGAGTGTAAATTTAACAAGCTATTAAATAGCCTGCTCGTTACTATCACTCACCAACTGCACACATTGGTATCCCCATTCTTTGGAGTGCTCCGTGGCTTGTATCTCGCTGTTCCTTCGGTCTTTCCTCAAACCCCCTGACATTCCGTACCACATCTACTATCCACTATACTGATCAGAACTCAAGTCAGAGTCTGCTGTCAGTCAAACTGGCGGTCAATGAACTCGTCCAAGAAGAAAGTTTCTTTTATATTTCGAAGTAAAAATTGGAGCCTCTTCCAAAGGATATCCGTCATATCGTCTAATTTGGATGACCTCTTGAGTTCTCGCAATAGTATAGGAGAAGGGTTACAATCTCTGGAAAATAAACTAAAAAAATTGGCAATCAATAACACCTGCCTAACAATCAAAAAGTAACGTATGACCATCATAATGTTCATATCGTGGGGAATTGATGGATTAATTTCGCAAATATTTCACATTTCGCCACAAACAATTATCTGAAAATACTCCTATGATAACACCTATGGTAGTTGAGATAAGCATATAACGTGCTAGCTTCGCATTGCACTAAAATCTTCTGAAGCAATCATCATCATGGCGACTGCATTCCATGCTGAGTATTCGAACCAGTGATGATGATGAATTTACCACATTCAATTATTGAATAGCACACAACATTAACAGTTTATATCAGTTTTCAGATAAGGATAGCCTTGCCACCGACCATGCCTCAGTCATCGCATTCTACCATAAAATACGTAAGTTTTATAGCCGCCCGAGAGAGCAAAAGGGCTTAATCTGTTCAGTGGCGGTAGGAGATTAGACCCAGTTAGGATAGAAGAAGTTTGTAATTTTGACATCGCCGACAAACTCCATTCTCAAGTCCTCCTACAAGTTTCCTTCTATGAGCTATTTATGTTCAAAATCGTTAGTGATTGAATTAGTACAACAAGCTAGTGCTAAGTTAATCGGCCCAAATTTCTCTTTTAGGCTCTGGAGAGTCAGGATGTCACGACTAGTTGCTAGAACCTGCCGACTAAACAATCTGCTTGGTCGTACACTGGTGTGAATCACAAAGATCATTCGAAGACGTAATTTGTAGCGAAAAGCTCGTGTTTCGTTCAAAAACACAAACAACATTCTCTCTCTCTCTCTCTCTCTCTCTCTCTCATACTTCTCTTTTTCAACGTTTTATTCTGTATGAAATGACTTATTCTTTCTCGTGAAATATGTATGATAATTATAGAATAAAAATCTCGCTTATTTTTATGTCTTGATGGCGGTAGTGGCGTTCCCACGAAATCAATATTAGGTGGTTCTGATTGACCTACTCTAGAAGCTGTGAAGAATTCTGCCTGTAAATAATTCAGCTTAATCGGTGACAATGTGATTTGATGGCGTGCAGATTTCAGTAGATATAAATCTCTTCGTTACATATTTTTTGCTATATTCGTCCATAGAACAACTCAGTCTTGTTAATATAAGACACCTGCTAGTCTCTCATTTTCTGGTAGTCCAGTTAGTCCTTTCTAGCCATGGACTCATTTTAGGTAGGGAGAACTAGCTCACTCTGTGGCACACATTATAACTAAATGGCTCGCTGCTTAGGGTGCAGCAATATTATTGTCTTTCTGATTTGGAAGATTAGCCTTTCAATGTGTGCACAGCTAATATTTTACCCCCTAAATAGATCCATCGTCGGCTTTGGTACTTCGATAGGTGGAAGGTACAGCCGGCTGACTTCCGTTGACTCAGGAGCGTGTCTGGCTCCATCCCATTATACCACTCTTCCAATAACGTCTGTTCTTTTTGTTTTCACTACAATATGCAGCACCTACATATCGTCGCTGGGACTACAGAGATGTGCGAAATCATAACACGCTAAGCAGAAATCCTTCCACATCTAACACATCTAGTATGTGTTTTTAGCATGATGATGAGCATAAAAGGAGCCATTTTCAGCCGATATCTTACTATAGCGCTCACATCGGCGACGGGTTTCGCTTGGAACGTTTTCGAGGACATCGCTAGTCGCGTTGAAGGAGAATAGTTTTCTAGATAACTGAATGATACTCTTCCTAGAAACTCGTTGAGGTTGATTGGCTCTTTGTTGGCGCAGTACGTTCTATGACCGATTAGCAGCAGTATGATGTAGATGAAATTGAAGAGGATGAGCACGTACCTGAAGAAGTGAAGGTACTTATGTGTTAGATGGCCACAAATGAAAATCTGACGATGAAAATCTGACGACGTACGATTTACACTCTACGTCCAGTAAAGAACTCACCAAACACAGAGTGTTGTACACTCGAATGCTCGTGGCTAGTATATTCAATATATCATATCTTTTGTTTCGAGTGTTTTCTTAAGACCACAACTCAAATTCCAATATGCCTGATAATCATTATTTGAGCCACGCATGTCAGTGGTCTGTCAATGAGGGCTAACTTATGGAGCCCGATACACGTGTTTCGATCTTGCAATCTCGTCAGTCACACTCGAGCAAACACTCGAAACAAAAGATATGATATATTGAATATACTAGCCACGAGCATTCGAGTATACAACACTCTGTGTTTGGTGAGTTCTTTACTGGACATAGAGTGTAAATCGTACGTCGTCGCTAACTCTTATTGTGGGGACTGGAGCACCCACAGAGATTAGCAAAAGACGAGAGAGGGCAACTGCCCGACTGACGAGATCGCAAGATCGAAAGACGTGTATCGGCCTCTATAAGTCAGCCCTCATTGACAGACCACTGACATGCGTGGCTCAAATAATGATTACCAGGCATATTGGAATTTGAGCTGTGGTCTTAAGAAAACACTCGAAACAAAAGATATGCTATTGTGTTTACATGATGAACTGTAGTACCATTTCGTTAATATCACATACATGGCACTATCAACCATTGAGCAGATCTTCAAATCAAGTATTTCACAACACTTATAAATGTGGAAAGCTTTTCCGAGGCAGATCTAATGCCAATTCTACGACGTCGAAGAGATCAGAAGCCGGGTTGACATGAAAAACTGTGAGACTCGATCTTTACACGTTTTATCCAGTTGTATTCCTACCAATTAATTACCAACGCCCGATCTGAGCTCGTAGTGAGTTCCATAAGTTGGTAATGAAGCATCATAGTCTGTGAAGTTGCGCTAGCAAAGCACATATTTGCCCACTGACATTTTTCTTCTGCTTTTCATTCTTCAACGCTCGCATCTCGAACAGCAAAGTGATCGAAGAACGAGTTGAAGAAATTTCGTTTGGATGAAACGGTAACATGTCCGAATGCATCCCTGTTACCCCATTGTCGGCTGCTGCGCTGCTAGTGTTGAAAATACACCTTCAAAACTTAATTTTATGATTCTTTCCTGGAGAATCGCCCTGCAAATTACTACGAAGCAATAAAAATGCACTAGCGATGTCACATATCTGATTGAAAACACCAGAATAATATTTCCTCGATATGAACGCTGATGTCTTAACGATTCAGACTTTCCTCTTTGTCACAAGCATAATGCTTGCTACTAGTGGTTCTGAACGACGTCATTTCTCCCGGCTTACAACGCCTGCATTATTACGTCTAATGATGAAAGATTGAATACAAAATGATGTTTACATTGGTACTTGTAAACTCATCGGATCACTTCAGCGTTGCAATGGAATACCTAAGTGAAAAGGGTCCGGCGTTGATTATTCTTTGAGCGATGTGCCTTGCAATCGTCTTCAATTTTTGACTTTGTTGGATGTGGTCGAAAGCATGTCTGGCCTTTACAATGGCTGGCGGTGGTCTACCGATGTATAGAATCAGCACTGCTATCCACCATGATAAGTCAAGAACCAACCTGATACAAATTTACCGACTCCTGAAAGATGCATGACTTAGTAGGTCATGAACAATGTGTAGGGAATACATATGATAACGGGCTTATGCAAGCCCTTATACTATACGACTAGGCTAGTTGAACGGGTGTATATAATAGGTGGTCGTGTTGATTCTTGACGCTAGGTACTCTGAACTTCTGCCACTTCGACACTCGAACATCAAAGGATAGCATTACTTCAATGGTCTCATCGTTCGTTCACGGCTTTCGAGAGAGTACCTCACTACCAATTTTCTTGCAGCACAGCGTGAAACACTCCTTCGTTGAACACTTTTGGAACATCTAATAGGAGCTTTGTCGTGAACTGGACTACATTTACTTGCTACTTACGCTACTTCTTTCGCTCGTGTAGACTCACCGACTAGATCAACAGATTTTTTGCAGAGCTACCTTCTTCTGTTGTAATTTTCGTTCTATAAATCAGCTGTACCTCACGTTTTGAGAGCAATTCCGCGCTTCCATTACCAACTGTATATTCCATGTTCTTCCCAACATCTTCCCATATTATCTGTCCAAAGAAAACTTTGAATACAGAATAAAACACTCGTCCAGATTGAAATCATACAGTTGTTAGCAGTCACTGAAGTAGTATAAGTCATACGAAGAATATCATGTGTTTCGTCTTTAGTGTTTTCTCATAATCGTGCTAAAATCTCAGTATACCTGATTATGATTTTTTCAGCCACGTATGTGGTCGAACGTGTGATATACTGTACGATACTAGCCAAGAACAATCGAGTGTATAACACTTTTCATTCACTGATAATTTCACACAATGGTTCGCGCAAAATGTTCGTCGTCACTTACTGTTGATATGGGTTTTGGTTGCACCGAGACGATTGGCTAAAGACGAAGGATACGGCCCGACTGACCAGGCTGTTAAGGTCGAAACATCTGTGTCGAGCTTTATAAGCTGCCCTATGACAAAACACATACGTGGCTTAGTAGATCATTACCAGCTTTACAAGGAAAATTACGATGTTAGCTTTTTGGTTTGATATCGCCTCATTTCATGCAATTACCAAAAGTCACTATAGCAACGGATAAACAGAGGACGACGAAATGCTTTCCAGAAATGATGCTAGACACAGCATACGTTACCAGTTGATAGAGATAGCCATTTCTAGCCCTCATCATTGACTGCGTTTACTTCAACGACAATAGAGTTTATCTTCTTATTGCCAATGGCCTCGGCAATACTTTAGATTGGCTACCGACTGATTACCACAAGTACAACAAGTGTGGGAATAAACTTTTGTGGACCAAAATAAACCCCTCGAAAAATGGCACCCATATATGCGATTACCGCCCAATCCCGGAACCGCAGTATGACATCTGTGAAAGCACACTTTGGGAGTGTGCTAAATCTGATTCACCGATCAATGACAAGTCAAGTAACCTCGTTGTTTCTAGAAATTTTTCAACGAGCTTGATTTATAAAGTCATCAACATGGTCAGCAATTAAAGGCAGCAAGATATTTTTTGAATACATAAATTGCATGATCTACCTCTGAAATTTAGGTACGGTTTAAGCGCTCTTTTAAAAATCATTTACGAAAATTCGAAACCACGTAATTTTAACACTCAAACTTCGGGGACGGTAGTAAACTTATCCCAACTCATTTCCTTTGTGCTTTTTTTGCCACATCAAGGACTTTTGCTGTAATTTTTTTTATTGAAACGACAGCTTTTCAACGTCGATCATTTGGCTGCGAATTAAACCCGAACGATTCAATATACCCAGCAATTTACATAAAACTTTTTGTAAAGATCATTTCGCCTATGAGTCCTCCATTCCGAGATTCCGAATGTTGGAAATACAGTCAGAATTCAATTTTATGATTTCCTCTGGAAAATTAGCCTTGCAAATGATTATGAAGCAATAAAATTACACTTGCCCATGTCACAAATCTTCTTGGAAATACCACCGAAGTACTTTTTCGTTATGATCGCTGATCTCTCAGTGTATCAAACTTTATTCTTTGTTAAGAACATAATGCTTGACACTTGTGTGAGTCAACTACGTGATTTTTCTCGACTTACTATGCCTACATTCTTACTTCTGATAATGAAAGATTGGATACAAAATGATGTTTACTTTGGTATTTATACATCCAGTGCATCACTGCAACGTTGTAATGTAATTCAAGAGGACAAGGCTTTGGCGTTCATCATTCCTTCAGACATGCTCCACGCAATCGTCTTCAATTTTTGACTTTGTTGGAGGTGAAGAGGTACAAAAATGATCAGTTTCTTGATTAGTTAGAATAGGAAAGTTTTGTAGAACGTTGTAGTTGTTTTTCTCAAACTCTTTCAGCCAGTACAGCGCATTTATTTCCTAGATTCTTTTATCTTTATTCGACAGGCCGTCAATAACTTAGCACAGATTATTAATCTCTGTAGCTTAGTCAAATCCACGTTGCTAGAAACATTCTTGTGTTGACGTGTTTTTATTGCATGATGTTGATTTTCACCATAAACTTGAACATTTCGTTCAATCTCACCTGTAAGATCAAATGGGCGACAATACAAATGCACTTCTGAAGAGACTCAGCATGAAGATCATCAATATTGACTTTGCAGAGAGTATTACGATTGATCTATTCCTGATATGAGCTTTTTCAAGAATCGTACTACTGGAGATTTTGACAAATCACAATTTTCGTGCGCACAGAACAAAGTTGACGTTGATCAGAATCTTTCCAGTCGTGAACGTCCAAGACTATGAATTGGCTGCTCAAAGGAAACAATGTTGACAGCCTAACCTTTGCCGACGGAGACATCAACTCCACCGACTCGTATACGTATATTCCAGAAGACATTTCCAATTTACTTCTCGTCTGCCAGTTTGATGACGCTGCACTTATTCTTGACTTGCTTCATCGTCTGTTCAGCAGAGATCTTAATGGACAAAAGTTGTAAGTTTAGATTGTCATCACTATCCACAGATGTCTGACCCTTTAGAACGACGCTTGATTTCGTGTGGTCGCCCCACCGAGCTATGCCTAATTCTCACATGTTACTGAATTTCTTCTTTTTCTTATACAATGTACACTATTTCGCGATAAATAAGATTTGAAGGACTGTGGGCATGACGGAGCTGTTGGAAAGACTATGGCCTATTGCTTCATGGTTAATAATGTCATGTATATGTTATTAACGGTATGGTACTACAGTCCATCATTCAAACACAATAGCATTGAAATATGGATTTGTTCCAAGCAAAAAAATGTCTATTCTAGTATTTTCTTTTATAGCTATTCGTTCAAAACGATTCCACTTACTGCATCAGTTGTATATTATTTTAACTATTCTTTGTTTTAGCGTTCGTTTCAGTATACCAATCAAAGCACCTTCTTTGCATCCAGGCCATTTCCTTGCATTCCTCGTTCCAAAGGTCTTTGAACATTTTGACTATTTTTTCGACTGCTGTTAGAGGGATTCGTCATCTGTGTGAATGTCGTAAAATGTTGTTTTCACCAAACAAAGAAAATCATTCCGGAGTTAATACCTGTCTGTGAAAATAGGCGGAATTAATATTTCCATTGTTTAGAAATTACATACGATAACTAGCTTGTGCGAACACTCACTTAATACTACGACGCATCTAGTCAGTCTCCTATATATGAGGGGACCTAGGGGTTATTCCTTGAAGGCGAAAGCAACTGTATTTATTTCTACGTTCGGCGCCGACCCGAATTTCAAAAAGAAGCATCTTTCTCGATGATAGCATATTCCGTTCGTGTTTTTCAGATCACTATCAATTTGGTAGACACTTCCGGTTTACCGGACAACGCCGCTCGGAGCGATCCTTAGTTTAACACATTTAGAATAACGTCTAATCTGAGTTTTGTTCTGTAATGGACGACGTCTAGTTTTCGCTGTTCCTACTTTGGTACCTGTAGACGTCACGTCGGCCACTTCAGAATATTTCGTATACAGTTACTATTCTTTATTTTGATTTCTGTGCTATAAATCAGTTGTACCTCAGGTTTTAAGAAAGATTCTGAACCTTCGCACCATATTGCCCTTTGTATACTCCATGTTCTTCTTTACATCCTCTCATATTCTTTGTCACTTGCAAGTTTGTATATAGAGGAAAACACTCGCCGGCATTGAAATCAAACAGCTATCAGCAGTCACTGAAGCTGTCTACTAAGTGTTATAGGGAATATTATGATTTTTACCATTTTGTTATTGATATCGCCTCATTCCATGCAGTACATAAAACTTATAGCAAATAATGATCAGAGAACAGTGTAATTACATGTCAGAATCAATTCCATGCACAACGTGCGATGCCACTTTATGGAGACAGCCATTTCTGCCCCTCATCATTGAATGCGTCATTCTATCGGCATTAGTTCTCACCGAAAATAAGAAAATAAGTGAAAAATTATCAATAGAATGCCTTCTTATGGAGAACGATCTCCACGGCGCGTTGGATAAGCCACCGATCGGTTACAACAGGTACAGTAAGTCTGACAATGAACTTTTCGGTACCAAAGTGAATCTTCGAGAAGAAATGACACCTGTAAGCATGTTGCCACCTACTTGCAAAACTTCGATATGACATCTAAAGTAATCTTGTGTGACTTATTCTGAGAATCTTTCAAGAAAAGAGATTTATGAAGACATCAACATAGTTTTTGAGAATATTGACAGCACGTTATAGCCTCAGCATTTGATCAGTTTCTTCCCATCTATAATTCTCTGCGACATTATATTTAGGCGCCTAATGATAGAAAGGAATGGAGCCTCTTATTTATCATTGTAGTCAATGGTCTCCGCGTGCAAACAACAAAGTTCTTCGCTCGGAGTTGATGTGATTGTGTTTCATGTGAAAGAGGTGCTATAGCAATAAACTGAAATGATATTATAATCTGTAAATCAACCTACATTCATAAGAAAATATTTAGCATCAAGCAGGCAACCACACTTGTTTATTGCTGTCACTTTCTGAGGAAATGTAATTACAGAATTATACGGAGCGATTGATTTTTGGCATGATCGTGATTTGTTAGTTGTCTTACGGACACTGAGAATTTGGGGTTTTTTTTCATTCGCTGCTTCATTCTTGTGCATAATAAATATTCCTGCATTATCGCTTACTTAGTCTTCTTGGAATAGAGACGTGGCAAGCGTAGTGGTGGCGATGCCGATCAATTACGTACGGTGACGTATTAACATGCCGCCTGGTCTACCAATCATCCCATCTTTTACGAAGAGCGTGCCTACATGTAAAGATTTCAAGACCGTTCGTGTATTAAAAAACGAGGAAATGAATGGAATAGGTGACGCGCTTGTATCCTCGTAACCTGTCATATGAAGCATAATAAATTCGTATCTAACAATGAATTGAAGGGAAGTAAACTTGAAGTAGAGGTGATATGAAATAAAAGAAAATCAGAAAAGTCGACTGAGCAAAATCACAAAAAACTGAACCATTGACTTGACAGATTTTAACAAGAGGCCACAAGAATTATACATGTGATAAAAGTGAAGACGAAGGCTAATGTTAAACATTATTCTGTTTCGATTTTACAGCGTTATAGAAAAGCTTTATCGAAAACCGGCTAGAAACGGCCCAAGCAAGAAATCTCAGCTTTCCACTGATTTTTAAAGCTCCTGTTAAAAGCTCCGCCTAGCGAATGACATCAGATTTTCATTTGTGGCCATCTAACACATAAGTACTTTCCCTTCAGGTACGTGCTTATCCTCTTCAATTTCATCTACATCATACTGCTGCTAATCGGTCATAGAACGTACTGCGCCAACAAAGAGCCAATCAACCTCAACGAGTTCAAGGAAGAGATTTATTCAGTTATCTAAGAGACGATTCTCCTTCAACGGCGACTAGCAGTGTCCTCGAAAAGGTTCCACGCGATGCCCGTCGCCGATGTGAGCGCTATAGAAGGATGCCGTCTGAAAAGGCTCCTTTTACGCTCAAAATCATGCTAAAAACACATACTGGATTTGTCCGATGTTGAAGCATTTCTGCTTAGCGTGTTATGATTTCGCACACCTCTGTGGTCCCGGCGGCGATACGTAGTTGCTGCATATTGTAGTGAAAACAAAAAGATTTGACGTGATTGAAAAGGCGAGACGATGCAGTGGAGCCAGACACGCTCCTGGGTCAGCGGAAGTCAGCCGGCTGTAACTTCCACCTATCGAAGTACCGAAGCCGACGATGGATCTGTTTAGGGTGTAAAATATTAGCGGGCACACATTGAAAGGCTAATCTTCCAAATCAGGAAGACAATAATATTGCTGCACCCTAAGCAGCGAGCCATTTGGTTATGGTGTGTGCCACAGAGTGAGCTGGTTCTCCCTACTTAAAATGAGTCCATGGCTAGAAACGACTAACTGAACTACCAGAAAATGAGAGACTAACAGGTGTCTTGTATTAACATGACTGAGTAGTGCTATGGACGAATGTCGTGAAAAATGTGGAACGAAGAGATTTATTTCTACTGAAATCTGCACACTATGAAATCACATGGTCACCGATTAAGCTGAATTATGTACAGGCAGAATTCTTCACAGCTCCTTGAGTAGGTCAAATCAGAACCACCTGCTATTGTTTTCGTGGGAACCCCACTACCGCCATCAAGATATAAAACTAAGCGAGATTTTCATTATGTAAATATCATACATATTTCATGAGAAAGAATAAGTCATTTCATACAGAATAAAAACGTTGAAAAAGAGAAGTATGAGAGAGAGAGAGAGAGAGAGAGAGAAAAAGAATATTGGTTGTGTTTTTAAACGAAACATAAGCTTTTCGCTACAAATTACGTCTTCGAACGATCTTCGTGATTCACACCAGTGTAAGACCAAACAGAATGTTTATTCGGCAACTCGCCGTGACGTCTTGACTCCCCGAGCCTAAAAGAGAAATTTGGGCCGATTAACCCAAAACTAGCTTGTTGTACTGATTCAATCACTAACGATTATGAACATAAATAACTCATAGAAGGATACTTGTAGGAGGACTTGAGAATGGAGTTTGTCGGCGATGTCAAAATTACAAACTTCTTCTATCCTAAGTGGGTCTAATCTCCTACCGCACTGAACAGATTAAGCCCTTTTGCTCTCTCGGGCGGCTATAAAACTTACATATTTTATGGTAGAATGCGATGACTGAGGCATGATCGCGTGCACGGCTATCCATATCTGAAAACTGGTATAAACTGATAATGTTGTGTGATATTCAATAATCGAATATGGTAAATTCATCATCATCATTGGCTTGAATATTCAACATGGATTGCAATCGCCATGATGATGATTGCTTAGAAGATTTTAGTGCAATGTGAAGCTAGCACCTTATATGGTTATCTCAACTAAAATCGGTGTTTGTCATCGGAGTATTTTCAGATAACTGTTTCCTGGCGAAATGTGAAATATTTGCGGAATTAATCCATTAATTCCCGACGATGTGAACATTATAATAGTCATACGCTACTTTTTGATTGTTAGGCAAGTGTTATTGAGGACCATTTTCTTTTTTTTTCTTGATTATTCTCCGAAGAGTGTGACCCTCCTCCTACATTCTTTGCGAGAACTCAAGAGGTCATCCAAAATAGACGATATGACGGATGTCCTTTGGAAGAGGCTCCAATTTTTACTTCGAAATATAGATGAAACCTTCTTGTCGGACGAGTTCATTGATTACTAATTTGACTGACAGCAGACTCTGACTTGAGTTTTGATCAGTATAGTGAATAGTAGACGTGGTACGGAATGTCAAGGGGATCAAGGAAAGACCGAAGGAACAGCGAGATACAAGTTACGGAACACTTTAAGAAAGGGAATCCCAAAGTGCTCAGTTGGTGAGTGATAGTAACGAGCAGGCTATTTAATAGCTTGTTAAAGTTACACTCTACAATAGGGCTCATCTTCGGATAGCCTTCCGTTCTTTGTACCACCGAGACTAATATCACGATGTGAGAGTATTGCCCTTTGAGAGATGAGGGGCCCCGAGAACACAGCTGTCGAAGAGACGTAGAGGTGTCCCTTTTTCGATGACAAGGCATCGCACGTAGATTTCGGCCTAGGGTACGTACACGTTATGCTGCGACGAACTTTTGAGTAGATCTCATTCATTGGACAAAAACTTTTCGTGAGAGTATTAGTAATCGTCAGAAAGCTTGAATTTCTGGCCACAAGTCAACTATGCCGCTTTTTCGACACACTCGATTATAACACTGTAGTATCCAGGATAAGATTTTGTTTCTCACTCACCTTTGGCCTTCGTTTTTATCATGTGTGTACGCTGGAAGCACCAAAAGCATATCAGCTCGTAGAGCGTTTTCAGCGCATATTTCAAAAGCGGTTGATCGTTCCGCTCCTGCTCCACGCTCCATGAGTTCGCGTGGTAAGCAAGGACGCCGGATCAAGCAGCCTTATTAGCACATCACGTACGAGAAGCCCCATGGCGTCAGACCCGATGCTCCGCGCGCGCTACTATTGCCCTCGCTCAACTTCCCCTCCCCTCACTAACACAACCCTTTTTTATATCAGTGTGTTAGGTAATCCAATGCCGTGCACTGTCATACACTGTAGAAAAAAATTTTTGACATCTTCAGCACCATCTTTGGAAGAGATGCGAAAAAGTTAGATATGCTTTATTACTCCATAGATCACGCTTTGGTGTTCACAGTGGTCTTAAAACCCATGTTTTTGTCTACAAAGCAGGTCAACTCTTATAATAGTTACGCCTCTCAGTGACTGCAAGTATTTCTTAGTCATACACAAAAAATTCCTCAGAGATTATCATTCAGCAGTTCATAATCTAAGACTTTACATTAGTATAGTTTCGATGCATATTTTAATAAACATACCTTAGTGGTCGGCCTGGCAAGCATATTCTTGTCGTCATTCTTTCCCGCTTCGTCTGCCACATTATGTTCTCCTTATGATCTTTCTCCTATTTTTGTTTCCCACGAGGAGACTGAGGTGTGTCACAAGGTGAAGCTGAGTCTTTCTTCTTTTTGCTTTTCAGTGCTGCCTAAGTGGCAAATCTGTTTCGCTTTATCTAATGCAGTTCGAAATTTTTCTTGAATCATTGGAATTATATTCTTTTTGTGGCGAATGTGATATGGTATTTGATGATTTTGACTGAAGGCTGCTTGTAGTGCTTTTAAGCCTCATCCGGGTCGCCGCTATTCGTTCTCATTTCATCCAGCACCTCTCTGGCTTCATTGCAATTTTTCTCCTCTTGTTGCTTCGCACAGTGAATGAAGTACCTTCGGGCTTTCGCCGTCTTTCGCTTCTGTTCCAGTTCAATTTCCTTAGTGCGCCGACTTTTTGATGAATGCCTTCTTCGAGCAGCTCTTGAATTCGCTTGTGATGAGCGCTGATGACGGGTGTGGCGTGAACGCTTAGTACTTGGAGAGGGTCTTCGTCGTCTCACGGACCTCTTTCGGCGTTGCTGCGTGGATGAAGGCTGTGCCGATTCTTCTTGCGTCGCGGTCAGAGACGGAGCCCTACCAGAACCAAAGCTACTTTGACGTTGCTTCATGATGGACACAGGCTCGCTTGCACAGCCACTGTGCTTAGGGTTTCGATGTTCTCATCGTTCAGGTGTCTCTGAAGGCATGTTATAAAAAAATGCTAAGCTTTTTCTGATCAGAATTCCAATAGAGCAATATCTGTAAAACTAGGGATTAAGACCTATTTTTAAAGAATAAAAGATAGGATAATAAGCGATTAGGATGACAGGTCATTCATAGCTGGCAAAATCTGATTTCTACAATCCAACATTATCACATTGTTCAACAGAACACTTGTCAACCGATGCTTCCTTTCACTGATGAGCTGTGAAAAGGAATAAGAGGTGAGTACAGAACTCAGTAATCTGAAGCGCAAAGTAAATCCAGCAGACATGTAAGCTAGGTAGCTGTGAAATTTGTTAACTCTAGTTCTCAGATGTTGTCGTTAGGAGAAACCTTATTTAGAAAGCTCATCAGAACGGTCTTTGAGTTTTGCTTTTATGGGAAGCATAGATTAATATTCGATAGGCCAGGCTGTTCAATCTCTGTTTCATGTATAATACGTTAATTGAAATTTGTTGGAGAGAAAGCCATAAGACGAGCTTTCAGAGCAGTCGTTTATACGTGCTCATAGCACCGACCCTTGCTGCACATTTTGCCGCAGCATCTTTCTTCTCGAACTCGTATCAGAGGATAGTTTCGTCTTTTCAGGAAATGCGTTTTACTTTCATTGCTCTGTGCACACATATCCATGCCATCCGTGATGCTTTTTTATAAATTCACATCACATTCGGCTCCCTTAGAGACTACAAAATAGTTACGATTGAACTTCGGCGCATACAGATGTGAATGGCATTGCTGTAGTGTGCTCGCTGAGGACAGGCAACTCTTATCACTCCGGCTGTAAGTGGATCTTGCCTATTATTACTCTGTGGTCGATAAAATGGTAGCAAAATCACTTGAGATCAGCTGACTCCTCAATCGAGATAACTAGCGAGTCTTGTGATGAAGACATGAGGATGTCCTAGTATCAAAGTCTCAACATACTTATAAAAGTTTGCTTCACCAACATTGTCGACGATTGACATGAGAAACAAAGATGCCCAAGAGTAGTTTGAATCCTTCAAGAGAAGCATTGTGATCACTAATCTGAGGCGCTCAGAAGACTTCAGACATCAAATAGAAATTTCTAAAATAGCACTCGTTAGCACATTGAAAGATGCGTACCTATGACAGACGACTTGCCCTCTGCACAGGCATTTCTCGCCTAATTCCTGAGAAAAAAATCGTATTTTGAAAAAGAAGAAGATTTGCTGTATGGGGCAAAGTGTTCGCTGGGTTATAGAGATAAGCAGAAGACGAGAGTTTGTGGTACTACATAGATAGAAGCAGGCAGAGCATCTTACCAATTCAATGACGAACAGATACATGATAAAAGATACATAAGAGAGCAAGAAGACAGTTTGATGATTTCGTTCACGCCACTTTTTTTTGGTGAGCACTTCCTTTCCACTCGCAACTGGCAACTCAGCATTAACAGGTTTGCTACAAGATAAGAGATACATGATTTAACACGTTTCCGAAGAGAGGTGATTGGAGGAAAACATGCTAGACCGTTGATTGATATGGAATACATCCTGATACACGCCTAATCAACGCAAGTAATCATCGAGATATCGAGAAATGTTGAACCAAATGAAAGACTCTCAGCTTCAAAAAAGATCTGAACCCGCGTTTCACTCTTACTGTGGACAAGACAACCACTAATGCTAGTCTTGTGCCACCTGGATCTTTCTGTTTGTGTATTCTCGAAACAAGAAAGCGCATATAAAAATCTTTATCAATGTTTGCTTTTCGTCGCGGTATCTGTGTAGTCGAAGCTGTTGTCTTGTAAAATCACCAAAACTATTTTAGCAAGTTGAAAAGTTAATCCTGTTTCGTCACCCTCTATGAGCGAACTAAGAGTGAGAAAGCTCTGATATAGATAGAAAGGAAAAAGTGTAATCTCTGATGATGACGCAAAACTTTGAAAGGGAACGCTAATCATCATTTATATACCAGTGTGTATCAAAGAATTGGAGTTTTCGTGTAAAATTTAGAAGTATTGTGCCAATAAACTGACTTTTGCCAGCGCCTTGGCAAATAGTGCTTCTTTTCTTCCTTCTTCTGAAAACTGGTCGATCTCGTGAGGAGATTGTGGTGCGGCAGCGCGTAACGCTGACTTAACGCTTATATGCGTTCGTTGGAGCGTTACGCAGACGCATAGTTTCCTTTTGAATCTAAAAAAGCCCCGACTACAATAATCTCTATGAAAGCGAATTAATAGAAAAAAATGCCTCGAAACATTGACTTACATGTGAACAGCACTCCTCGTTACATGAAAGTTACATGGATGAATGAACCACACCGTCATATTACGCTGATAGAGGGATAAGTGATAATTAGACGTGATACATCAAGTCTTATCACATATGACTAATTGTTGATAAACAAAGCTGAGCGGCCGGTTGCTGCAAGAAGCCATGAAGTCGTAACGAGAGAAAGGAGATTCGGATGCATCTTCGACTTTGTAGATGATCTTAACGAGCACAGTAGGACAGTGAACTAAATCTTATCACATGCATTCTGGGCGTTGCCACGGAAAGCGATCTCCTCAAAATTACGTTAACTGACATAGGGGCGAATTCTTAGAATGTAAAGATATTATTCTGTTTCCAAAAGTTTCTTTTAGTTCAAGAAGTTTTTTTTGTCTACTAATGAACAACAGCCAGCTTGGTCATGCAGATGCTGTAGTATGAGTGGTCCTTGGATAGAATCCTTCTTGGTAACATTACACTTGCTTGTATACGAAAAGGCTATTTATGGCAAGTTTAATTCGTGGAAAAACCATCACTGTCGAGTGAGCGTTCAGAATAGAGAACGGGTCAAATGACGTCGCGCACAAACATTTCTGAATTGAGAGCGAGTTTACCCTTGGAAGGTTATTCGCTGTAATATCAGAGATCTCTTCAAAGAGCTCTCATCCTGAAATAAGCATTCATCAATGCACTTTTCTGGAATTTCTGCAGGTAATTTATTATATATAATCAAATGAGAAACTACTGAGAGTACAGCTTTTTCACAACCATGAGGATTTCAAATCTTCATCTCATGAGATACCTTTCACTTTGGATACTCAAATGAACCGTCTTCAAAGCGCTTTTTTTTACGGTGCGGATCCCAGTAGTTCCTGCAATCAAATCGCTCAAACTTGTTCTTGTTGAACGTCGTAGAACACTGATCGAGCGAAGTATTGCATGTCTTACAATCTCTGGGATTACCTGGCCATGGCCTTCCACAGGGTGCTGTTGTTCACTGTCGGGGAGCATTGGGGTGTCGAACTCCACATGTTCCACGAATAGTATCGTAGCCATTCGGCCACAACGTCTCCAATCCATAAGATGTTAGTTATTTAAAAGAATTCCCAAAAACTTTCTTTAGTAACATAGCAAACTAGCGGAAAGTGGGATTATTTATAAAATCACGAGGTAAGGAGAGTCTTATAGACAGGAATGAAGCTTTCACACAACGACAAGTCCTTTCTAGATCTATTATCATCATGCTGACAATGGTAGTAGTCAGCTGGCAAAAACTCCAAACTTAATAAGGTTGGTAAGCGTATAATAAGCTTCAAGGATCATAAACTCTGTAGTGCCAACAAACAGATATCTGTAAACCTTTGCAGAACTAAGATGGTGAAGCTTTCTATTGCTGACACACTGATTTCATGAGCAATACAACGAGCTACCAGTAATTCATCAAGTGCATTTGCTACTCACAATGACTTTGGGGGCGGAATATAAATATCAAAAATGTCAAACAAATATGTTCACAAGATTGTGGTGATTCTGGATCGCACTCAAAATTTTTCCTGTTTAAATTCAAGGCCTGGATTGGATAGTTGTGATTGTGAAACTGTTGGAAAAACAATGTTTGTTTTTTGAGATATATGATAGCTGATATGACCAGCGGTTTTGATGCTGTAAAAGTCAGTTGTGATGAGTCAAAAAGTTTGCTTCTTCACTTAACCAACGTTTTCGTATTCAGTGCGCAATTCAAAAGCACGGGAAAACGTCGTTGAATAACCGGAAGTTTTAATTTCAGTTGAGAAAAATCGTGTCAGCAGTTTGATGAACGTTTCACTCAGAATCAAGGCACATCGTATGTATAAGGCAAAATATGATCAAGGATGTGAACACGTCATGCTCACGCTGTTTGCTAGATTTTGGAGGATGAAGTTTTTTCTTATAAATTCACAAAACAAATTACTGTAGACGCAGTGCTCGCTCGTTTCAGTATGGTTTTGTGAAGCGGGTTTGAGGCATAGGATGTAATACGACTTCTCACTAAGCAGCTTACTCGGGCTCATCAGACAGTCTTCTTTCATGAAAATTATCAGCTATCTTTCCTCAATGACATGAATGTCTGTCGTGTTCATTCTGATTTTTCTCTGTGCCTTGAATTTGAACTTCGTTTCCTGATTCCTGGAAATTTGGTCGTCTATTCAATAATCACTTCATATGTAGTTTCAATTAGCGTTGAAGCAGCGTTCTCTGATAGTTGACTTTACCAGACCTTCATGCACATAACTTGTTCTCGTTCTACAAGACATATTCTCACTAGTGCGTAAGCTTTCAGACGGCATTAAACACTTCGAACATTAAGACGAATATATAGAGTTTTCTGCCGTATTGCATATTTTTGCACGCAACAAGCATATCTGCTGCTGGACTCTGGTTTTAACGCTTCTCAGTTCCGGATGTCTTGATATCGAAAAGAAGCCTCGGTCAGGACGCTCAACAATGCTGAGCAACGAAAGTTTGATTGCTGCTTTGGAAGATGCACCGTAATCCATGCTTGCCAATTGGCAATCGAACTTGATGTTTCTCATACAACTTTGCTAATTCGCTCTCACCGGCCGAACGTTGTCCACAAGAAACCACGACAAGATCTGCACGCCGCCAATTAGATTCTTTCGATGAACTTGAAGAAGCACCGCAAGAATTTTTGAATTCGAAATGGACGGAATGGTACTCCGAACTTGGAAGACCGATGGCACAACATCGTAGTTAACGATGAACATTATTTCAGAGAATAGTTATTTTTGTTTTCGTTTGAAAGTTTGTGCATAAATTTTTAATTTCTTACAAGTGTCCCGAAACATTCTTTCCAACCTAATAGTTTTTTCACTCAAGAGTTGACTCTTTGATAGACACTCCACTCTCTTTCACTGCTTTTGATTTGTAGATGTCTTCGATCATGCCTGCATTGGTACAACACATTATCCCAACTACCTGTGTCTATGATTATTGTCCTTGTTTACAGTGGTCATCTACGATTTTCATGGCAAAAGTAGTTAGATTTTTCTACGATTAATGACAGAATAATCTAGTTTCAACTCTGTCTATGAAGCAGTCCTTTACGAGTATGTCATAAGCGGCAAATCCGCATTGCAGTCTACACATCTCAATATTAGTCAGAAGGAATGGTATGGTTGGGTATTTAAAATTTATTTTCTATCAAAATGTCATTTTAAGCATTCTCGTACTTATTTCTTGCACATAAAGTCTTAAAACTTGCATTAAGTTTCAGTTAATAAGATTTGGTCTTCTTCATGAATGTGACCAAATACTCTACCCGTTGATGTTACATATCCGTAAGCCAGCCCATATGATTTGCTTGTTGACGTCAATATGTCTTGTAAAAGTAGATTGCAGGAATTCCACCCAATAAGTCACGTTGCAATTCTTGTACAGTCTCGGAAATATGAGAGGCTTTGACAGTCTAATGTGAGGTCCAACTTTGGTTTGGGATATCCTGAGGAAAGTCACTACTACTGAGCTGGTGAATATTTTCGCCTGAGTATATATTGGTATGAATAGGAAAACGATATACCCGCGCGATTCGCTTATTTGATGCAATGTTTTTATCGTTTGCCGATTATGTCAAATTTTTGTCATTTTAGTAGGAGTAGCTCTGATCCTTCTTATCGAAAGCCGGTTCCACTTAGTGGGCCCATTTCTTTCAGAAAAGAAAATGTAAAATCTTGAAAACAACTTTAGTTTTGCGGTCCTGTGGCGCGAATGTTAGAATGCTTATCCGTCTTGCTTTGTCCTCAAAGGCATTTTCTTTTGGCAGGGTTTTCTAACTGAAGCGGTAATTTTCTTATGAGTTTGACTGGCATTGGTATATAAATTGAAGCCCTCTTTCCGAGCAGGCAGGGGGTAGTTGATGCAGATTTCATCGGACACTGGCTCACTATTCTGTGGCTGCGCTCTCGTCAGAATATGGAATCAATATATTGAAATGCAGTCTACAAACAAGCGTTTTAAAGCCACAGGATTAAGACTTAAGACCTCATTATGAGTCGTATAGAAGCATAATCTTTTGAGTAGCCACTGTCATGCCGCCCATAAGTCATCGTATACTAACCGAGAGCATGCAATGTCCCACAAGGGGGAGGAGTGCGTATGGATCAGATCAAGAAAATCACCCTGTTTGGAGAGAAATCACGTGTGATCACAAGGCACTCTTCTCTGCTCTGCAGCTTTGAAGTTCACCATGTGGCCCAAAAAAGTTTTGTGCACTGATTTTCGCGTGCCAACCACAATTGCGACATGCTCAACTGAGTGAGTAGTTTTGAGTAGACCTGTGTTTCGTTGTGATTATAGTCCTACGAATCAGCTTTTTCTTGTGTTTTTCTGAAAGATTCCGTATTTTTCCTGTGTTATGTGTCCTTCAGAGCGCAAGTGGGGCAGTGGCTGGGAATGCTCTGCCTCGCACACTATGTTTTAAAATAAAAAATATTTTATTGCATGAAATCACTAGCTGTAGGAGCATTCTCATTCATGGTACTGAAGTTTTTTTCGCGCCACAGGCCCTATGGTCTATTTTCCAAACTCAGATCTGCTTAAAATGACATTTTGATGGAAAATAAATTTCAAATATCCAAGTCACACCATTCTTTCTGACTAATATTGAGATGTGTAGGCTGTAACGCGGATATGCCGCTTATGACATTCTCGTAAACGACTGCTGCATATGCAGAGTTGAAACTGGATTATTCTGTCATTCATCGTAGATAAAATCTATCTCCTTTTGCTATGAAAATTGTAGATGACCACTGTAAACAAGGAAAGTAATGGTAGCCACAGGTCCCTAGGGATTACGTGTGTTGTACCAATGCAGACATGATCGAAGACATCTACAAATCAAAAGCGTGAAAGAGAGTGGAGTGTCTATCAAAGAGTCAACTAACTCTTGAATGAAAAGGTTTAGGTTGGAAAGAATGTTTTGAGACACTTGTGAGAAGATGAAAATTTATACACAAAGTTTCGAACAGTAACGGAATCAACTATTCTTCAAAATGAAGTTCATCGTTAACTACGACTTTGTGCCATCGGTCCTCCAAGTTTGAGTAAAATTCCGTCGACTTCGAATCAAAAAATTCTTGACGTCCTTCTTCAAGTTCACGAAGGAATTAGATCGGTGGCGTGCGGATCTTGTCGTGGTTTCCTGTGGACAATGTTCACCCGGTGAGGGCGAGTTAGCAAAGTTTGTATGAGAAACATCAAGTTCGATTGCCAATTCGCAAGCATGGATGACAGTGCTTCTTCCAAGCAGCAATCAATTTTTCGTTGTTCAACATTGTTGGATGTCCCACCGAGCCCTCACTTCGAGATTAAGACCTCCGGAATTGAGAAGCGTCAAAACCAGAGTCCAGCAGCAGATTTGCTTGTTGCGTGCAATTTATGCAATACAGCGGAAAACTCTCTTTATTCACTCATTTGAAGGTCTATAGATACCTTTTGGCTCTCACATACTATAGAGTTTAGGATCACTGAAGCTGATTATATGGGTGAAAATCTTATTAAGTTTCGACTTTTTGCTAGCTGACTACCTTAGAAAATCATTTTCGTTATTCGTTAGGTCCTCACTGCTTTTAAACGAACGACAAATTCAAGTGTCCCCGAGTCAAGACGGTTCTGGAGATTGATCAGTATACAAAGCACATTTTTATCCGTCATCTACATCTGATAAATGCGCTTTTTTAAGTATACCATTGCCAGCATGATGTTAATAGTTTTTTGTAAGGACTTGTCGTTCTATGAAAGCTTCATATTTGTCCTATAAGACTCTAATAACTTCGTGATCTATAAAATCACACTTTTTCCGCTAGTTTATTATGTTACTGAAGAAATTTTTTTGAGAATTCTCTTAATCAACTATCATCAAACGGTTGAAGGCGCTGTGGCCGAGCGGCTGTGATGCTAGTCGTGGCACATATGGAGCTCCACACCCCCAGTTCTGTCCGGCAGTCAACAACTGCACCCTATGAAAGGCCATGGCCATGCTATCCCAGAGACTGTAAGACATGCACACTTCGCTCCACCACTGTTTTACGATGTTCAGCAAGAACTAGTTCAAACGATTTGATTGCTAAAACTACTGGGATCCGCACCGTGAACAAAAAAACAATGTGACGGCGATTCATTTAAGAAGCCGAAGTGAAAGGTATCTTAGGAGATGCAGATTTGAAATCCTTATGGTTCTGGAAAAGCTGTACTCTGAAAATTTCTCATTTGATTATCTGTATTATTACCTACATAAACTCCAGATAAGTGCATTGATGAATGCTTATTTTGAGACGAGAACACTTTGGAGAAATCTCTGATATCACAGCGAATAATCTTTCAAGTGTCAAACTCGGTCTCAATTCAGAAATGTTTGTGCGCGTCGTCATTTGACCCGTTCTCCATTCTGCACGCTCACTCGACAGTGAAGGTCTTTCCACGAAGTAAACTTGCCATAACTAGGCTTTTTGTAAACAAACAAGTGTGATGTTACTAGAAGGATTCTTTTCGATGACCACTCTAACTACTGGCAGCCTCTGCGTTATAGAGCTGACTGTTGTTCACTATCACAACAATTTAAAGTTCGACTTTCTATAAACCTCGGCATGATTAATTGTTACATGATAATCGAAAAAACTCAAGTTGACTAGCTGACTCGAGGAAGGTTGACTACAACTAGACAAAAAATTTTCGAACTAAAAGAAACTTCTGTAAGAATAATATCCTAACACTACCTAAATTCGCCAATAAGTCAATCAACGTAATATTGAGGAGATTGCTTTCCGTGCAACGTCCCAGATTATATGTGATAGGATTTACTTCGCTATCCTCCACTGTGCTCACTAAGATCATCAACAGAGTTGGAGATGCATCCGAATCTCCTTCCTTTCGTTACGACTTCATGGCTTCTTTGCAACAACCGACCGATCAGTTATGTTTTTCACCAATTAGTCATGTGTGATAACACATGATGTATCACTTCTAATTATCACTTATCCCTCTATCAGCGTAAAATGCCGGTGTGGCTCTTTCACTCATGTAACATTGCAACGAGGGGTGCTGTTCACATGTAAGGCATGTTTCAGGCATTTTTTTCTATTAATTCGGTTTCATAGAGATTATTGTAGTCGGAGCTTGTTAGATTCAAATGAAAGCCATGCGTCTGCGTAACGCTGCGACGAACGCATAAAGCGTTGAGTCAGCGTTACGCGCTGCCCCACCACAATCTCCTAACGAGGAAGACCAGTTTGAGAAGGAAGGAAGAAAGAAGCACTATTTGCCAAAGCGTTGTTGAAAGTCAGTTTATTGACACAATACTTCTGAATTGTACACGAAAACTCCAATTGTTTTGATACTCACTGGTATATAATGATGATAAGCGTTCCCTTTCAAAGTTTTGCGTCATCATCAGAGATTACACTTTTTCCTTTCTATCTATATCCGAGCTTTCTCACTGTTAGTTGGCTCACAGAGCATGACGAAGCAGGATTATCTTTTCAATTGCTAAAGCGGTTATGGTGATTTCACAAGACAACAGCTTCGACTAGCAGATGCCGCGACGCAAAGCAAATAGTAAATGTAGATTTTTTTTGTTTCGAGGATACACAAAGAGAAAGATCCAGCTGGCACAAGACTAACAGCACTGGTTGTCTTGTCCACAGTAAGAGTAAAACGCGGGTTCAAATCTCTTTTTGAAGCTGAGAGTCTCATATTTGTTACAACATTTCTGGATATCTCGGTGATTACTTGCGTTAATTAGGCGTGCATCAGGATGTATTCCATATCAATCGACGCTCTAGCTTGTTTTCCTTCCAACACTTCTCTTCGGAAACGTGTCTAAATCATGTATGTCTCATCTTGTAGCAAACATGCTGATGCTGTGTGCCAGTTGTGAGTAGAAAGAAAGTGCTCATTCAAAAAGAGTGGTAGTGAACGGGTTCATCAAATTGTCTTCTTGCGCCCTGGTGTATCTTTAGCATGTATCTGTTCGTCACTGAACTGATAAGATGATCTGCTTGCTTTTATCCACGTAGTACCACAGATTCTCGTCTTCTGCTTATCTCTATAACCCAACGAACACTTTGCCCCATATAGCAGATCTTCTTCTTTTTCAAATACTATTGTTTTTGCTCAGGAATTAGGCGAGAAATGCCTGTGCAAAGTGCAAGTCGTCGGTTGTAGGCACGCATCTTTCAATGTGATTAACGAGTGCTATTTCAGAAATTGCTATTTGATGTCTGAAGTCTTACGAGCGCCTCAGATTGGTGATCACAACGCTTCTCTTGAATGATTCAAACTACTCTCTGTGCATCTTTGTTTCTCATGTCAATCGTCCGTCAATGTTGGTGTAGCAACTTTTGCAAGAATGTTGAGATAATGGTACTAGGACATCCTCATGTCTTCATCACAAGACGCGCTAGGTATCTCGATTGAAGGAGCCAGCTGATCTCTAGTGATTTGCTAACATTTTATCGACCACAGAGTAATAGGAAGCCTGAACCTTTCAGAGCTAGAGTGATACGAGTTGCCTGTCCTCAGCAGAGTACACTACCGCAATGCCATTCACATTTTGAGTATGGGAATAGATGCTGCATAATGAGACAGATACCGCTGAGAACCAGAGTCTATGTTCCAGAACATGCTGAAAGATGTCTGTATAAAAACTGGTTTTAGCTGAAATTCATCGAATACTTGTAGTCTCCAAGGAGCCGAATGTGATGTGTTTATAAACAAAGCTCAGTGATGAAATAGATATGTGTGCACAGACCATTGAGAGGACCACAAAATAATATTTCCTGAAATAAAGCACAATTGCTTCGCCCCGATATGAAGTTGAAAAGAAAGCTGCTTCGCAAATATTCGGTCAAGACTGGTGCTATGAGCGCATATAAGACGACTGGTAGTGAAATCTCATCTATGGCTTTTTCTCTAGAACAAATTTCAGTTAACGTATTCTACATAAATAGTATGATTAAGTCAGATTTTGCCAGCTTATGAATGACCTGTCATCCTAATCGTTATTATCCTATCTTTTATTCTTTGAAAATAAGTCTAGATCCCTAGTTCCACAGGACATTGCTTCTATTAGAAATCAGAAGAACTAACTTTTTTTTACTAACATGCCTTCAGGTACACCTAATCGATGAGAATATCGAAGCCCTAAGCACAGTGGCAGTGCAAGCGAGCCTGTGTCCATCTTGAAGCAACGCCAAATCAGCACGGTTCTGCTAGGGCTCCGTCTCTGACCTGCGACGCAAGAAGAAATCGGACGAAGTCTGCACCTACGCAGCAAAGCCGAAAGAGGTCCGTGAGACGACGAAGACCCTCTCCAAGTTCTAAGCGGTCACGCCACAGCCGATCTCAGCGCTTATCACAAACAACTTCAAGAGCTGTCTCGAAGAAGGCGTTCATCGAAAAGTCGGCGCTCTAGGGAAATTGAATTGGAACAGAAGCGAAAGACGACGAAAGCCCGAAAGCACTTTAGTCACTATGCGAAACAACAAGAGGAGAAAAATTACAATGAAGCCAGAGAGGTGCTGGTTGAAACAGAGAACGAATACCGGCGACCCGGATGAGGCTTAAAAGCACTACAAGCAGCCTTCAGTCAAAATCATCAAATACCATATCACATGCGCGTCAAGAAGAATATGATTCCAATGATTCAAGAAAATTAGAACTGCATTAGATAAAGCGAAACAGATTTGCCACTTAAGCAGCACTAAAAAGCAAAAGAAGAAAGACTCAGCTTTACCGGCTGACACACCTCAGTCTCCTCATGGGAAACAAAAGTAGGAGAAAGATCATGAAGAGAGTAGAATGTGGCAGATGAAGTGGGAAAGAGGACGACAAGACTATGTTCACCAAACCGACCACTAAGGTATATTTATTAAACTATGCATCAAAACTATAGTAATCTAGATTCCTAGATAATGAATTGCGGAATGATAATCTCTGCCAAATTTTTCTATATGACTAAAAGATACTTGCAGTCACTGAGAGGCGCAACTAATATAAGAGTTGACCTGCTTTGTAGACGAAAACATCAGATATTCAGGCCAGTGTGAACATTAAAGGGTGGATCTATGTAATAATAACGCGCATCTAACTTTTTTCGCATCTCTTCCAACGACGGTGCTAAAGATATCCAAGAAATAATTCCTACAGTGTATAAAAGTGCACGGCATTGGATTACTTAGCACGCTGCTAAAAAAAAGCGTTGTGTTAGTGGGTGGAGGGGGAAGGTGACTGAGGGCGATCATAGCGCGCAGATCATCGGGGCCGACGCCATTGGGCTTGTCCTACGTAATATGTTAATAAGGTTGTCTAATCCAGCGACTTTGCCTACCAACGATCTCACGGAACGGGGAGTAGGAGCGGAGCAATTAAACGTCCTTGAAATATTGTTATTCAGTTGGAGATTCCTTCACCAGTTCGGATGAAACTTCAGATAAGGACGAAGAAACTGACTACACGGAAAACTCTCTACAAGCTGGTATGCTTTTCGTGCTTCCAGCGATTTTACACACGTGATAAAAACGAAGACGAAAGGTGAGTGCGAAACAAAATCTTATTCCGGATACTACAGTGGTGAAAATGAGTGCTTCGAGAAAGCGGCAAAGCCGAGTTGTAGCCAGGAATTTAGGCTTTCTAACGACTACTGATACTCTTGTGAGAAGTTTCTGTCGAGCGAATGAGATCGGCTCAAAATTTGTTGCCGCCTAATATAGAAGTACCCTAAGCCGAAATTTACGTGCGATGCCTTGTTGTCAAGATAGGGACACCTCTACATATCTTCAACAACTGTGTTCTCGGTACCGCTCATCCTTTCAAATGGCAATGGTCTCACATCGTGATATTAAACTCGGTGGTACAAAGAACCGAAGGCTATCCGAAGATGAGCCCTATCGTAGAGTGTAAATCTAACAAGCTATCAAATAGCCTGTTCGCTACTATCGCTCACCTACTGAGCACATTGGTATTCCCATTCTTAGAGTGCTCCGTAACTTATATCTCGCTGTTCCGCCGGTGTTTTCTTAAAATTCTCACATTCTATGCGACATCTACTATCACTATACTAATTAGAACTCAAGTAATAGTCAGCTGTTAGTCAAATTGGCGGTTAATGAATTTGTCTAAGAAGAAAGTTTTTTTTATATTACGAAGTAAAAATTTGAGCCTCTTCCAAACGACATCCGTCATATCGTCTATCCTGGATGACCTTTTGAGTTCTCGCAAAGAATGTAGGAGAAGGGTCACACTCGCTGGAGAATAATCAAGAAAAAAAGAGAAAATGGTCCTCAATAACACTTGCCTAACAATCAAAAAGTAGCGTATGACCATTATAATGTTCACATCGTCGGAAATTAATGGACTAATTTCGCAAGTATTTCACATTTCGCCAGCAAACAGTTATCTGAAAATACTCCGATGATAAACACTTATGGTAGTTGAGATAAGCATATAAGCTGCTAGCTTCACATTGCACTAAAATCGTTTAAGCAGTCATCATCATGGCGATTGCAATAAATGTTGAATATTTGAGCCAATGATGATGATGAATTTACCATATTCGATTATTAGATATCACACAACATTATCAGTTTATACCAGTTTTCAGATATGGATAGCCGTGCACGCGACCATGCCTCAGTCATCGCATTCTACCATAAAATATGTAAGTTTTATAGCCGCCCCGAGAGAGCAAAAGGGCTTAATCTGTTCAGTGCGGTAGGAGATTAGACCCAGTTAGGATAGAAGAAGTTTGTAATTTTGACATCGCCGACAAACTCCATTCTCAAGTCCTCCTACAAGTTTCCTTCTATGAGCTATTTATGTTCATAATCGTTAGTGAATGAATTAGTACAACAAGCGCGTTTTGGGTGAATCGGCCCAAATTTCTCTTTTAGGCTTTGGAGAGTCAAGACGTCACGGCAAGTTGCCGAATAAACATTCTGCTTGATCGTACGTAGTGTGAATCACGGTGATCATTCCAAGACGTAATTTGCAGCGAAAAGCTCATGCTTCGTTTGAAAACACAACCAATATTCTCTTTTTCTCTCTCTCTCTTTCCATACTTCTCTTTTTTCAACGTTGTTATTTTGTATGAAACAACTTACGGTCTCGTAAAATATATTTGAATTATAAAATAAAAATCTCGCTTATTTTTATATCTTGATGGCGGTAGTGGCGTTCCCACGAAAACAATAATAGCTGATTCTAATTTGACCTACTCTAAAAGCCGTGAAGAATTCTGCCTTTACATAATTGAGCTTATTCGGTGACGATGTGATTTAATAGTTTGCAAATTTCAGTTTAAATAACTCTATTCGCTCCACATTTTTTACGATATTCCTCCATAGAACTACTCAGTCTTGTTAATCTAAGACACCTGCTAGTCTCTCATTTTCTGGTAGTCCAGCTGGTCCTTTCTCGCCATGGACTCATTGTATGTTGGGGAGAACTAGTTCACTCTGTGGCACACATTAGAATCAAGCGTATCACATCTTTACGATGGCTCGTTGATTTTGTGCAGACGATATTGTTGTCTTTCTGAATTATAAGATTAGCCTTTCAGTGTGCGCCCAGCTAATATTTTACCCCCTAAACAGATCCAACGTCGGCTTCGGTACTTCGATAGGTGCAAGGTACAGCCGGCTGACTTCCGTTGGCTCAGGAGCGTGTCTGGCTCCACCCCATTGTCCCGCCCTTCCAATAACGTCTTTTCTTTTTGTTTTCACTACAATATGCAGCAACTACGTATCGTCGCTGGGACTAAAGAGATGTGCGAAATCATAACACGCTAAGCAGAAATGTCCACATCGAACACATCTAGTATGTGTTTTTAGCATGATTTTGAGCATAAAAGGAGCCATTTTCAGCCGATATCATACTATAGCGCTCACATCGACGACGGGTTTCGCGTGGAACCTGTTCGAGGACACTGCTAGTCGCCGTTGAAGGAGAATAGTTTCCTAGATAACTAAATGATACTCTTCCTAGAACTCGCTGAGGTTGATTGACTCTTTGTTGGCGCAGTACGTTCTATGACCGATTAGCAGCAGTATGATGTAGATGAAAATGAAGAGGATAAGCACGTACCTGAAGAAGGGAAAGTAGTTATGTGTTAGATGGCCACAAATGAAATTCTGATGTCATTCGCTAGGCGGAGCCTATCAATAGGAGCTTTAGTGATCACTGAAAAGCTTAGATTTCTGGCTAGAGCCCCTTGTAGTCGGTTTCCGAGAAAGCCTTTTAATAACGCTGTAAAATTCGAAATAAAATAATGTTTCACACTCGCCTTCGTCTTCTTTTAATCACATGTATATTTCTTGTGGCCTCTTGTTAAAATCTGCCAAGTGAATGGTTCAGTTTTTGTGATTATGCACAGTCGGTTTTTCTGATTTTCTTTTATTTCATATCACCTCTACTTCAAGTTTATTTCCCTTCAATTCATTGCTAGATACGAATTTATTATGCTTCATATCACAGGTTACGAGGATACAAGCACGTCACCTATTCCATTTATTTCCTCGCCTCTTAATACACGAACGGTCTTGAAACTTTTACATGTAGGCACGCGATCCGTAAAAGATGGGATCCATGGTAGATTAGGCTGCACGTTAATCCGTCACCACACGTAATTGATCAGCATCGCTACCACTACGCTAGCCACGTCTCTATTCGAAGAAGACTAAGTAACCGATAAAGCATTAATATTTATTATGCACACAAATGAAGCAGTGAAAACCACTCACATTCTTAGTGCCCGCAATACAACTAACAAATCACGATTATACCAAGAAATCAATCGCTCCGTATAATTCTGTGATCACATTTTCTCAGGAAGTGACAGCAATAAACAAGTGTGGTTGCCTGCTTGATACTAAATATTTTTCTTGTAGCTTAAGGTCAATTTGCAGATTATAATATCATTTCAGTTTATTGCTATAACACCTGTTTCAATTATAGATGGGAAGAAATTGTTCAAATGCTGAGGCTATAACGGGCTGTCAATATTCTCAAAAACTATTTTGATGACTTCATAAATCTCTTTTGTTGGAAGATTCTCAGAATAAGTAAGAGGTTACTTGACTCGTCCTCGATTGGTGGGTCACATTTAGCACATTCTCCATATAAAACTACTTTAGATGGCATATTGAAGTTTCGGAAGTAGGTGGCAACATGCCTACGGGTGTCATTTCTTCTCGAAGATTAACTTTGGTACAGAAAAGTTTATTATCAGACTTATTGTACTTTCAGTAAATAGTCGTTAGCTTATCCAACGCGTCGCGGCGGTCATTCTCCATAAGAAGGCATCTTATTGATAATTTTTCACTAATTTTCTTATCTTCGGTGGAACACTAATGCCGTTAAAAGAACGCATTCAATGACGAGGGGCAGAAATGGCTGTCCCCATAAATTGGCATCGCACGTTGTGCATAGCATCGTTTCTGACATGTAATTCACTGTTCTCTGATTGTTATTTGCTATAAGTTTTATATACTGCATGGAATGAGGCGATATCAAAAGCAAAATGGTAAAAATCGTAATACTCCCTATAAGACTTAGTAGACAGCTTCAGTGACTGCTGATAGCTGTTTGACTATAATGCGGGCGAGGGTTTTTCCTCTATATACAAACTTGTATATGACCAAGAATATGAGAGGATGTAGAGAAGAACAAGGAGTATACAAAGAGCAATAGAAGCGCAGAATCTTCCTTAAAACGTGAGGTACAACTGATTTATAGCACAGAAATCAAAACGAGGAATAGTGACTGTACACGAAGTATTCTGAAGTGGCCAATGTGACGTCTACAGGTACCAAAGCAGGGACAGCGAAAACTAGACGTCGTCCAGAAAAAACAAAGCTCAGATTAGATGTCATCTAGATGTGTTGATCCAAGGATCGTTCCGAGCGGTAGTGTCCGGTAAAGCGGATGTGCGTACTAAATCGATAGTGATCTGGAAAACATAAACGGAAGATACGATCATCAAGAAAGATGCCTCTTTTTGAAATTCGGGTCGGCACCGAACGTAGAAATAAATACAGTTGCTTTGACCTTCAAGGGACAACCCATAGGACCCCTTATATACAGGCGACTGACTAGTTGCGTCGTATTATGTGCGTGTTCGAACAAGGTAGTTATCTTACCGTATGTAATTTCTAGACAATGAAAAAGTTAATGCCGCCCACTTTCACAGATAGGTAATAACTCCAGAACGATTTTTCTTGTTTGGTGAAAACCACATTTTACGACACTCACAGAGATGACGAATCCCTCCAACAGCAGTAGAAAATACCCAAAATGTTCAAAAAACACGAAGAATGCAAGGAAATGGCCTGGATGCAAAGAAGCTACTTTGATTGGTATGCTGCAACGAACGCTAAAACATAGAAGAGTTAAAATAGTATACACCTGATGGAGTAAGTGGAATCGTTTTGAACGAATAGCTATAGAATTAGGCATAGCTCGGTGGGGCGACCACACAAAATCAAGCGTCGTTCTGAAGGGTCAGACATCTGTGGATAGTGATGACAATCTAAACTTACAACTTGTGCGCATTGAAATCTCTGTTGAACAGCCGATGAAGCAAGCCAAGAATAAGTGCACCGCCATCAAGCTGGCAGATGAGAAGTAAACTGGAAATGTCTTTTGGAATATACGTATATGAGTCGGTGGAGTTGATGTCTCCGTCGGCAATGGTTAGGCTGCCAACATTGTTTCCTTTGAACAGTCAATTCATAGTCTTGGACGTTCACGATTGGACAGATTCTGATCAACGTCAACTCTGTTCTGTACGCAGGAAAATTGTGATTTGTTCAAAATGCTCCAATAGTACGATTTTTGAAAAAGCTCCAATCAGGAAAAGATCAATCGTAATACTCTCTGCAAAGTCAACATTGATGACATTCACGCTGAGTATCTTCAGAAGTGCATTTGATTTGTCGCACATTTGATCTTACAGGTGAGATTGAATGAAGTGTTCGAGCTTACGGTGAAAATCAACATCATGCAATAAAAATCCGTCAACATAAGAGTGTTTCTAGCAACGTGGATTTAAGTAAGCTACAGTGATAAACTAATCCGTGCTAATTTTTTGACGGTCTGTCGAATAAAGATAAAAGAATCTAGGAAATAAACGAGCAGTACTGGCAGAAAGATGTTGAGAAAAACAACCACAACGTTCTACAAAACTTTCCTATTTTGAGTAATCAAGAGACTGATCATTTATGTACATCCTCACCTCCAACAAAATCAAAAATTGAAGACGATTGCATGGCGCATCTCTGAAGGAATGATCAACGCCGAAGCCTTGTCCTCTTGAATTACACTACAACGCTGCAGTGATGCACTGGATGTATAAATACCAAAGTAAACATCATTTTGTATCCAATCTTTCATTATCAGAAGTAAGATTGTGGGCATAGTAAGTCGAGAAAAATCACGTAGTTGACTCACACTAGTGTCAAACATCATGTTCTTAACAAAGAATAAAGTTTGATACATTGAGAGATCAGCGATCATAACGAAAAAGTACTTCGGTGGTATTTCCAAGAAGATTTCTGACATGGGCAAGTGTAATTTTATTGCTTAATAATCATTTGCAAGGCTAATTTTCCAGAGGAAATCATAAAATTGAATTCTGACTGTATTTCCAACATTCGGAATCTCGGAATGGAGGACTCATAGGCGAAATGATCTTTCAAAAAGTTTTATGTAAATTGCTGGGTATATTGAATCGTTCAAGTTTAATTCGCAGCCAGATGATCGACGTTGAAAAGCTGTCGTTTCAATAAAAAAATTTTACAGCAAAAGTCCTTGATGTGGCAAAAAAAGCACAAAGGAAATGAGTTGGGATAAGTTTACTACCGTCCCCGAAGTTTGAGTGTTAAAATTACGTGGTTTCGAATTTTCGTAAATGATTTTCAAAAGAGCACTTAAACCGTACCTAAATTTCAGAGGTAGATGATTTAATTTATGTAGTGAAAAAATATCTTGTTGCCTCAAATTGTTAACCATGTTGATGACTTTATAAATCAAGCTCGTTGAAAAATTTCCAGAACTACGAGGTTATTTGACTTGTCATTGATCGGTGAATCAGATTTAGCACACTCCCAAAGTGTGACTTCCACAGATGTCATAGTGCGGTTCCTGGATTGGGCGGTATGGCACATATGGGTGCCATTTCTCGTGGATTTTTTTGGTCCACAAAAGTTTATTTCCAGACTTGTTGTAATTGTGGTAATCAGTCGGTAGCCAATCTAACCCATTGTGGAGGCCGTTGGCAACAAGAAGATAAACTCTATTGCCGTTTAAGCAAACGCAATCAATGATGAGGTGTAGAAATGGCTGTCTCCATCAAGTGGCATCGTATGCTGTGTGTAGCATCATTTCTGGAAAGCATTTCGTCGTCCCCTGTTTATCCGTTGCTATGGTGACTTCTGGGTATTGCATGAAATGAGCGATATCAAAGCCAAAAGGCTAACATCGTAATTTTCCTTGTAGAGCTGGTAATGATTTATTAAGCCACGCCTGTGATTTGTTGTAGGGCAGCTTATAAAGCTCGACACAGATGTTTCGACCTTGACAGCCTGGTCAGTCCTGCCGTATCCTTCGTCTTTAGCCGATCGTCTCGGTGCAACCAAAACCCACATCAAGAGTAAGTGACGACGAACATTTTGCGCGAACCATTGTGTGAAATTATCAGTGAATGAAAAGTGTTATACATTCGATTGTTCTTGGCTAGTATCGTTCAGTATATCACATGTTCGACCACATACGTGGCTGAAAAAAATCATAATCAAGTATAATAAGATTTTAGCACGATTTTGAGAAAACACTTAAGACGAAACGCATGATATTCTTCGTATGACTTATACAACTTCAGTGACTGCTGACAATTGTATGATTTCAATCTGGACAAGTGTTTTATTCTGTATTCAAAGTTTTCTATGAACAGATAACATGGGAGGATGTTGGGAAGTACATGGAATATACAGTTGGCAATGGAAGCGCAGAATTGCTCTCAAAACGTGAGGTACAGCTGATTTATAGAACGAAAATTACAACAGAAGAAGGTAGCTCTGCACAAAATCTGTTGAGCTAGTCGGTGAGTTTACACGAGCGAAAGAAGTAGCGTAAGTAACAAGTAAATGTAGTCCAGTTCACGACAAAGCTCCTATTAGATGTTCCAAAAGTGTTCAACGAAGGAGTGTTTCACGCTGTGCTGCAAGAAAATTGGTAGTGCGGTACTCTCTCGAAAGCCATGAACGAACGATGAGACCATTGAAGTAATGCTATCCTCTGATGTTCGAGTGTCAAAGTGGCAGAAGTTCAGAGTACTGAGCGTCAGGAATCAACACGACCACCTATTATATACACTCGTCTGACTAGCCTCGTCGTATAGTATGAGGGCTTGCATAAGCCCGTTATCATATGTATTCCCTACACATTGCTCATGACCCACTAAGTTATGCATCTTTCAGAAGTCTGTAAATTTGTATCAGGTTGGTTCTAGACTTATCTTGGTGGATAGCAGCGCTGACTCTATACATCGGTAGGCCACCGCTAGCACCGCCAGCCATTGTAAAGGCCAGACATGCTTTCGATCACACCCAACAAAGTCAAAAATTGCAGACGATTGCAAAGCACATCCCCGAAAAAAATGATCAACGCCGGACCCTTGTCACTTTCGTGTCCCATTGCAGCGATGTAGTGATCCGATGACTTTATGAGTACCAATGAAAACATCATTTTGTATCCAATCTTTCATTATTAGACGTCATAATGCAGGCGTGGTTAACCGGGAAAAATGACGTCGTTCAGCCCCACTAGTAGCAAGCATTATGCTCGTGACAAAGAGGAAAGTTTGAATCATTAAGACATCAGCGATCATACCGAGGAAATATTATTATGGTGTTTTCAGTCAGATATGTGACATCGCTAGTGTATTTTTATTGCTTCGTAGTAATTTGCTAGGCGATTTTCCAGGAAATAATCATAAAATTGGATTTTAAAGCTGTATTTTCAGCACTAGCAGCGCAGCAGCCAGTAATAGGGTAACAGGGATGCATCCGGACATATTACCGTTTCATCTAAATGAAATTTCTTCAACTCTTTCATCGATCACTTTGCTGTTCGAGATACGGGCGTTGAAGAATGAAAAGCAGAAGAAAAATGTTAGTAGGCAAATATGTGCTCAGCTAGCGCAACTTCACAGACTCCAATGCTTCATTACCAACTCATGGAATTCACTACCAGCTCAGATCGGACGGTGTCAACTCATTAGTTGGAATACAATCGCATAATAGGTGTAAAGGTAGAGTCTCACAGTTTTTTGGGTCAACCCGGCTTCTGATCTCTTCGACGTCGTGGAATTGGCATTAGATCTGCCTCGGAAAAGCTTTCCACACTTATAAGTGTTGTGAAATACGTGCTTCAAGATCTGCTCATTGTTTAATAATGTCATGTATATGCTATTAACGAAATAGTACTGCAATTCATCATGTAAACACAGTACCGTTAAAATATGAAATCGTTCCAACTAATAAAATGTTCACTTTGGTATTTTATTCTATAGTAATTCGTTCAGAACGATTCCTCATACTCCATAAAATGTATATTATTTTAACCATTCCATGTTTCAGCGTTCGTTTCAGTATACCAATCAAAATATCTTCTTTGCATCCCTGCCATTTCCTTGCATTCCTCGTTTCTAAGGTCTTTGCATACTTTGCATAATTTTTCGACTGCTGTTAGAGGAATTCGTCATCTCTGTGAATGTTGTAAAATGTGGTTTCATCAAAGAAAAAAATTCGTACTGGAGGTAATACCATCTGTGAAAATAGGCAGTAATGATCTTTCCATTGCTTAGAAATTACATACGATAACTAGCTTGCTCGAACACTCACATAATACGAAACATCTAGTCAGTCGCCTATATAAGAGGGGTCCTAGGGGATGTTCCTTGAAGGTACGAGCAACTCCAATTCTTTTTACGTTCGGCGCCGACCCGATTTTCAAAAAGAAGCGTCTTTCTTGATGATAGCATACTCCGTTCGTGTTTTTCAGATCACTATCAATTTGGTAGACACTTCCGGTTTACCGGACAACGCCGCTCGGAACGATCCTTAGTTGAACACATTTAGAATAACGTCTAATCTGAGTTTTGCTATGTAGTAGACGACGTCTGGTTTTCGCTGTCCCCACTTTGGTACCTGTAGACGTCACGTCGGCCACTTCAGCATATTTCGTATACAGTTACTATTCTTTGTTTTGATTTTTGTTCTATAGAACGGCTGTACCTCAAGTTTTAAGAAAGATTCTGAGCTTCTATTGCCCTCTGTATGCTCCATGTTCTTCTTTACATCCTCTCATATTCCTGGTCACCTGCAAGTTTGTACATAGAGGAAAACCCTCGCCGGCATTGAAATCAAACAGCTATCAGCAGTCACTGAAGCTCACTACTAAGTCTTATAAGGCATATTACGATGTTTACCATTTTGTTATTGATATCGCCTTTTTCTATGCAGCACATAAAACGTACAGCAAATAATAATCAGAGAACAATGAATTACATGTCAGAATTAATGCTATGCACAACGTGCGATGCCACTTTATGGAGACAGCCATTTCTGCCCCTCATCATTGAATGCGTCATTTTATCGGCATTAGTTTTCACCGAAAATAAGAAAATAAGTAAAAAATTATCAATAGAATGCCTTCTTATGGAGAACGACCTCCACGACGCGTTGGATAAGCCACCGATCGGTTACAAGAGGTACAGTAAGTCTGACAATAAACTTTTCCGTACGAAAGTGAATCTTCGAGAAGAAATGACACCTGTATGCATGTTGCCACCTACTTCCAAAACTTCGATATGACATCTAAAGTAATCTTATGCGTCGAAGGTGCCAAATGTGATCCATCGATCGAGGACGAGTCAAGTAACCTCTTACTTATTCTGAGAATCTTCCAAGAAAAGATCTTTATGAAGTCATCAAGTTAGTTGTTGAGGATATTGTCAGCACGTTATAGCCTCAGCATTGATCAATTTCTTCCCATCTATAATTCTCAGCGGCATAATGTTTAGTCGTCTTTTGACAGAAAGGAATGGAGCCTCTTATTTATCATTGTAGTCAATGGTCTCCGCGTTCAAACAACGAAATTCTTCTCTCGGAGTTGATGTAATTGTTTTTCACGTGAAAGAGGTGCTATAGCAATAAACTGAAATGATATTATAATCTGTAAATCAACGTACATTCATCAAGAAAAATATTTAGCATCAAGCAAACAACCACACTTGTTTATTGCTGTCACTTTCTGAGGAAATGTGATTACAGAATTATACGGAGCGATTGATTTCTTGGCATAATCGTGATTTGTTAGTTGTCTTACGGACACTGAGAATTTGGGTGGTTTTTTCATTCACTGCTTCATTCTTGTGCATAATAAATATTCTTGCATTATCGGTTACTTAGTTTTCTTGGAATAGAGACGTGGCAAGCGTAGTGGTAGCGATGTTGATCAATTACGTACGGTGACGGATTAACATGCCACCTGGTCTACCAAGGATCCCATCTTTTACAGTGCGCGTGCCTACATGTAAAAATTTCAAGACCGTTCGTGTATTAAAAAACGAGGAAATGAATGGAGTAGGTGACGCGCTTGTATCCTCGTAACCTGTCATATGAAGCATAATAAATTCGTATCTAACAATGAATTGATGGGAAGTAAACTTGAAGTAGAGGTGATATGAAATAAAAGAAAATCAGAAAAGTCGATTGAGCAAAATCATAAAAAACTGAACCATTGACTTGGCAGATTTTGACAAGAGGCCACGAGAATTATACATGTTATAAAAGTGAAGAGGAAGGCGAATGTGAAACATTATATTATTTCAAGTTTTCCAGCGTTATGAAAAAGCTTTCTCGAAAACCGGCTAGAAAAGGCACGAGCCAGAAATCTCAGCTTTCCAATGATTACTGAAGCTCCTATTGAAAGGCTCCGCCTAGCGAATGAGATCGGTTTTCCATTTGTGGCTAGCTAACACATATGTACTTTCCCTTCTTCAGGTACGTGCTCATCCTCTTCAATTTCATCTACATCATACTGCTGCTAATCGGTCATAGAACGTACTGCGCCAACAAAGAGCCAATCAACCTCAACGAGTTCTAGGAAGAGATTTGATTCAGTTATCTAGGAAACTATTCTCCTTCAACGGTGACTAGCAGTGTCATCGAAAAGGTTCCACGCGAAACCCGTCGTCGATGTGAGCGCTATAGTATGATATCGGCTGAAAATGGCTCCTTTTATGCTCATCATCATGCTAAAAACACATACTAGATGTGTTCGATGTGGAAGCATTTCTGCTTAGCGTGTTATGATTTCGCACATCTCTGTAGTCCCAGCGACGATATGTAAGTGCTGCATATTGCAGTGAAACAAAAAGAACAGACGTTATTGGAAGGGCGGTACAATGGGCTGGAGCTATACGCGCCCCTGAGTCAACGGAAGTCAGCCGGCTGTACCTTCCACCTATCGAAGTGCCAAAGCCGACGATGGATCTGTTTAGGGGGTAAAATATTAGCTGGGAACACATTGAAAGGCTAATCTTCCAAATCAGAAAGACAATAATATTGCTGCACCCTAAGCAGCGAGCCATTTGGTTATAATGTGTGCCACAGAGTGAGCTAGTTCTCCCTACCTAAAATGAGTCCATGGCTAGAAAGGACTAACTGGACTACCAGAAAATGAGAGACTAGAGGTGTCTTATATTAACAAGACTGAGTAGTGCTATGGACGAATGTCGTGAAAAATGTGGAACGAAGAGATTTATTTCTACTGAAATCTGCACACTATGAAATCACATGGTCACCGATTAAGCTGAATTATGTACAGGCAGAATTCTTCACAGCTCCTAGAGTAGGTCAAATCGGAACCACCTGCTATTGTTTCCGTGGGAACGCCACTACCGCCATCAAGATAAAAAAATAAGCGAGTTTTTTATTCTGTAATTATCATACATATTTCACGAGACCGAATAAGTTACTTCATACAAAATGAAAACGGTGAAAAAAGAGAAGTATGAGAGAGAGAGAGAGAGAGAATGTTGTTTGTGTTTTTGAACGAAACACGAGCTTTTCGCTACAAATTACGTCTTCGAATGATCTTTGTGATTCACACCAGTGTACGACCAAGCAGATTGTTTAGTCGGCAGGTTCTAGCAACTAGTCGTGACATCCTGACTCTCCAGAGCCTAAAAGAGAAATTTGGGCCGATTAACTTAGCACTAGCTTGTTGTACTAATTCAATCACTAACGATTTTGAACATAAATAGCTCATAGAAGGAAACTTGTAGGAGGACTTGAGAATGGAGTTTGTCGGCGATGTCAAAATTACAAACTTCTTCTATCCTAACTGGGTCTAATCTCCTACCGCACTGAACAGATTAAGCCCTTTTGCTCTCTCGAGCGGCTATAAAACTTACGTATTTTATGGTAGAATGCGATGACTGAGGCATGGTCGGTGGCAAGGCTATCCTTATCTGAAAACTGATATAAACTGTTAATGTTGTGTGCTATTCAATAATTGAATGTGGTAAATTCATCATCATCACTGGTTCGAATGCTCAGCATGAAATGCAGTCGCCATGATGATGATTGCCCAGAAGATCTTAGTGCAATGTGAAGCTAGCACCTTATATGCTTATCTCAACTACCATTGGTGTTTATCATCGGAGTATTTTCAGATGATTCTTTGCTGGCGAAATGTGAAAAATTTGCGAAATTAATCCATCAATTCCCCACGATATGAACATTATGATGGTCATACGTGACTTTTTGATTGTTAGGCAGGTGTTATTGATTGCAATTTTTTATGTTATTTTCCAGAGAGTGTAACCCTTCTCCTGTACTATTTGCGAGAACTCAAGAGGTCATCTAAAATAGACGTTATGGCTGATATCCTTTAAATAGGGCTGAAATTTTTACTTCGAAATATAGATGAAACTTTCTTATCGGACAAGTTCATTGCTCATTAATTTGACTGACAGCAGACTCTGACTTGACTTCTGATCAGTATAGTGAATAGTAGACGTGGTACGGAATGTCAAGGGGATCAAGGAAAGACCGAAGGAACAGCGAGATACAGGTTACGGAACACTTTAAGAAAGGGAATCCCAAAGTGCTCAGTTGGTGAGTGATAGTAACGACCAGGCTATTTGATAGCTTGTTAAAGTTGCACTCTACAATAGGGCTCATCTTCGGATAGCCTTCCGTTCTTTGTACCACCGAGACTAATATCACGATGTGAGAGTATTGCCTTTTGAGAGATGAGCGGCCCCGAGAACACAGCTGTCGAAGAGACGTAGAGGTGTCCCTTTTTCGACGATAAGGCATCGCACGTAGATTTCGGCCTAGGGTACGTACATGTTATGCGGCGACAAACTTTTAAGTCGATCTCATTCTTTGAACAGAAACTTTTCGTGGGAGTATTAGTAATCGTCAGAAAGCTTAAATTTCTGGCCACAAGTCAACTTTGCCTGTTTTTCTACACACTCAATTATAACACTGTAGTATCCAGGACAAGATTTCGTTTCTCACTCACCTTTGGCCTTCGTTTTTATCACGTTTGTAAAACGCTGGAAGCACCAAAGGCATATCAGCTCGTAGAGCGTTTTCCGCGCAGTCAGATACTTCGTCCTTATCTGAATTTCCATCCGAAGTGATTAAAGAATCTTCAATTATATAGCAATATTTCAAAAGCGGTTGATCATTCCGCTCCTGCTGCCCGCTCCGTGAGTTCGCGTGGTAAACAAGACGCCAGATCAAACAGCATTATCAAAACATTACGTACGACAAGCCCCATGGCGTCAGCCCCGATGCTCCGCGCGCGCTTCTATCGCCCTCGCTCAACTTCCCCTCCCCTCACTAACACAACGCTTTTTTTTATATCAGCGCGTTAGGTAATCCAGTGCCGAGCACTGTCATACACTGTAGAAAAAAGATTTTTTGACATCTTCAGCAACGTCTTTGGAAGAGATGCGAAACAGTTAGATGTGCGTTATCACTCCATAGATCACGCTTTGGTGTTCACAGTGGTCTTAAAACCTGATGTTTTTGTCTACTAAGCAGGTCAACTCTAATAATGGTTGCGCCTCTCAGTGACTGCAAGTATTCCTTAGTGATACACAAAAAATTTTTCAGAGATTATCATTCAGCAGTTCATAATCTGAGACTTTAGATTAGCATAGTTTCGATGCATAGTTTAATAAACATACGTTAGTTTACGGCTTGGAAAACATATTTTTCTCGTCATTCTTTCCCGCTTCGTCTGCCACATTATGTTCTCTTTATGATCTTTCTCCGATTTTTGTTTCCCACGAGGGGACTGAGGTGTGTCAGCCGGTAAAGCTGAGTCTTTTTCTTTGCTTTTCAGTGCTGCGTAAGTGGCAAATTTGTTTTTCTCTATCTAATGCAGTTTTAACTTTTTCTTGAATAATTCAAATAACATTTTTCTTGACCCGAATGTGATATGGTATTTGATGATTTTGACTGAAGGCTGCTTGTAGTGCTTTTAAGCCTCATCCGGGTCGCCGCTATTCGTTCTCATTTCATCCAGCACCTCTCTGGCTTCATGCAATTTTTCTCCTCCTGTTGCTTCGCACAGTGAATGAAGTACCTTCGGGCTTTCGTCGTGTTTCGCTTCTGTTCCAGTTCAATATCCTTAGAGCGCCGACTTTTTGATGAATGCCTTCTTCGAGCAGCTCTTGAATTCGTTTGTGATGAGCGCTGATGTCGGATGTGGCATGAACGCTTAGTACTTGGAGAAGGTCTTCGTCGTCTCACGGACCTCTTTCGGCGTTGCTGCGTCGATGAAGACTGTGGCGATTCTTCTTGAGTCGCGGTCAGAGATGGAGCCCTACCAGAACCAGAGCTACTTTGACGTTGCTTCATGATGGACAGGGGCTCGCTTGCACTGCCACTGTGCTTAGGGTTTCGATGTTCTCATCGTTTAAACGTCCCTGAAGGCATGTTATTAAAAAAATGCTAAGTTTTTTCTGATCAGAATTCTAATAGAGCAATATCTGTAGAACTATGGATTTAGACCTATTTTCAAAGAATAAAAGATAGGATAATAAACGATGAGGATGACAGGTCATTCATAGCTGGCAAAATCTGATTTCTACAATCCAACATTATCACATTGTTCAACAGAACGCTTGTCAACCGATGCTTCCTTTCACTGATGAGCTGTGAAAAGGAATAAGAGGTGAGTACAGAACTCAGTAATCTGAAGCGCAAAGTAAATCCAGCAGACATGTAAGCTAGGTAGCTGTGAAATTTGTTAACTCTAGTTCTCAGATGTTGTGGTTAGGAGAAACCTTATTTAGAAAGCTCATCAGAACGGTCTTTGAGTTTTGCTTTTATGGGAAGCATAGATTAATATTCGATAGGCCAGGCTGTTCAATCTCTGTTTCATGTATAATACGTTAATTGAAATTTGTTGGAGAGAAAGCCATAAGACGAGCTTTCAAAGCAGTCGTTTATACGTGCTCATAGCACCGACCCTTGCTGCACATTTTGCCGCAGCATCTTTCTTCTCGAACTCGTATCAGAGGATAGTTTCGTCTTTTCAGGAAATGCGTTTTACTTTCATTGCTCTGTGCATACATATCCATGCCATCCGTGATGCTTTTTTATAAATTCACATCACATTCGGCTTCCTTAGAGACTACAAAATAGTTACGATTGAACTTCGGCGCATACAGATGTGAATGGCATTGCTGTAGTGTGCTCGCTGAGGACAGGCAACTCTTATCACTCCGGCTGTAAGTGGATCTGGCCTATTATTACTCTGTGGTCGACAAAATGGTAGCAAAATCACTTGAGATCAGCTGACTCCTCAATCGAGATAACTAGCGAGTCTTGTGATGAAGACATGAGGATGTCCTAGTATCAAAGTCTCAACATTCTTATAAAAGTTTGCTACACCAACATTGACGACGATTGACATGAGAAACAAATATGCCCAAGAGTAGTTTGAATCTTTTAAGAGAAGCATTGTAATCACTAATCTGAGGCGCTCATAAGACTTCAGACATCAAATAGAATTTTCTAAAATAGCACTCGTTGACACATTGAAAGATGCGTGCCTACAACCGACGACTTGCCCTCTGCACAGGCATTTCTCGGCCTAATTCCTGAGAAAAAAATCGTATTTTGAAAAAGAAGAAGATTTGCTGTATAGGGCAAAGTGTTCGTTGGGTCTTAGAGATAAGCAGAAGACGAGAGTTTGCGGTACTACATGGATAGAGAGCAGGCAGAGCATCTTACCAATTCAGTGACGAACAGATACATGATAAAAGATACATAAGAGCGCAAGAAGACAATTTGATGATTTGGTTCACGCCACTTTTTTTGGTGAGCACTTTCTTTCCACTGACAACTGGCAACACAGCATTAACAGGTTTGCTACAAGATAGACATACATGATTTGACACGTTTCCGAACACCTGGATCTTTCTGTTTGTGTATTCTCGAAACAAGAAAGCGCGTACGAAAATCTACAATCAATATTTGCTTTTTCGTCGCGGTATCTGTGTAGTCTAAGCTGTTGTCTTGTGAAATCACCAGAACTATTTTAGCAAGTTGAAAAGTTAATTCTTCTTCGTCATTCTCTATGAGCGAACTAACAGTGAGAAAGCTCGGATATAGATAGAAAGGAAAAAGTGTAATCTCTGATGATGACGCAAAACTTTGAAAGGGAACGCTAATCATCATACATATACCAGTGTGTATCAAAGAATTGGAGTTTTCGTGTAAATTTAGAAGTACTGTGTGCAATAAACTGACTTTTCACCAACGCTTTGGCAAATAGTGCTTCTTTTCTTCCTTCTTCTAAAACTGGTCTTCCTCGTGAGGAGATTGTGGTGCGGCAGCGCGTAACGCTGACTCAACGCTTCTATGCGTTTGTCACAGCGTTACGCAGACGCATGCTTTCTTTTGAATCTAAATAAGCTCAGACTACAATAATCTCTATGAAAGCGAATTAATAGGAAAAAATGCTCGAAACATTGACTTACATGTGAACAGCACTCCTCGTTGCAAAGTTACATGAAAGAATGAACCACACCGGCATTTTACGCTGATAGAGGGATAAGTGATAATTAGACGTGATACATCAAGTCTTATCACATATGACTAATTGTTGATAAACAAAGCTGAGCGGCCGGTTGCTGCAAGAAGCCATGAAGTCGTAACGAAAGAAAGGAGATTCGGATGCATCTTCGACTTTGTAGATGATCTTAGTGAGCACAGTAGGATAGTGAACTAAATCTTATACCATAATCTGGACGTTGCCACGGAAAGCGGTCTCCTCAAAATTACGTTGACTGACATAGCGGCGAATTCTTAGAATGTAAGATTATTATTCTGTTTCCAAAAGTTTCTTTTACTTCAAGAAGTTTTTTTGTCTACTAGTGATCAACAGCCAGCTTGGTCATGCAGATGCTGTAGTATTAGTGGTCCTTGGAAGAATCTTTTCAGTAACATCACCTTGTTTGTTTACAAAAGCCTATTTATGGCAAGTTGATTCGTGGAAAGACCATCACTGTCGAGTGAGCGTTCAGAATAAAGAACGGGTCAAATGACGACGCGCACAAAACATTTCTGAATTGAGAGCGAGTTTACCCTTTGAAGGTTATTCGCTGTAATATCAGAGATTTCTTCATAGTGCTCTCATCCTGGAATAGGCATTCATCAATGCACTTTTCTGGAGTTCATGTAGGTAATTTATTATAGATAATCAAATGAGAAAGTACTGAGAGTACAGCTTCCCAGATCCATCAGGATTTCAAATCTTGCATCTCATAAGATATCTTTCACTTTGGATGCTCAAATGAACCGTCTTCACAGCGTTTTTTTCACGGTGCGGATCCCAGTAGTTCCTGCAATCAAATCGCTTGAACTTGTTCTTGTTGAACGTCGTAGAACACTGATCGAGCGAAGTATTGCATGTCTTACAATCTCTGGGATTGCCTGGCCATGGCCTTCCATAGGGTGCTGTTGTTCACTGCCGGCGAGAATTGGGGTGTGGAGCTCCACATGTGCCACGACTAGCATCGTAGCCATTCGGCCACAACGCCTGCAATCCATAAGATGTTAGTTATTACAAGAATTCTCAGAAAATTTGTTCAGTAACATAGTAAACTAGCGGAAGAAGTGGGATTATTTATAAAATCACGAGGTAAGGAGAGTCTCATAAACAGGAATGAAGCTTCATACAACGACAAGTCTTTACTAAATCTATTATCATCATGCTGGCAATGGTATACTTAAAATAGCGCATTTATCAGAGGTAGATGACGGATAAAGATGTGCTTGATATACTGATCAGTCTCAAGAACCGCACTGACTCGGGGACACTTGAATTTGTCGTTCGTTAAAAGCAGTAGTGACATAACGAGTAACGAGAATGATTTCCTAAGGTAGTCAGCTAGCAAAAACTCGAAGCTTAATAAGATTGGTAAGCATATAATAAGCTTGAAGGATCATAAACTCTGTAGACGTGCCAACAAACAGATATCTGTAAGCCTTTACAAAACTAAGATGGTGGAGCTTTCAATTGCTGACACACTGATTTCATGAGCAATACAACGAGCTACCAGTAATTCATCAAGTGCATTTGCTACTCACATTGACTTTGGGAGCGGAATATAAATATTATAAATGTCAAACAAATATGTTCACAAGATTCTGGTGATTCTGGATCGCACTGCAAAATTTTTCCTGTTTAAATTCAAGGCCTGGATTGGATAGTTGTGATTGTGAAACTGTTGGAAAAACAATATTTGTTTTTTGAGCAATATGGTCGCTGATATGATCAACGGTTGCGATGCTGTAAAAGCCAGTTGTGATTAGTCAGAAAGTTTGCTTCTTCACTTAACCAACGTTTTCGTGTTCAGTGCGCAATTCGAAAGCACGGAAAACGTCGTTGAATAGCTGGAAGTGTTAGATTCAGTTGAGAAAAATCGTGTCAGCAGTTTGATGAGTGTTTCACTCAGAATCGAGGTACATCGTATGTATAAGGCAAAATATGATCAAGGATGTGAACACGTCATGTTCACGCTGTTTGCTAGATTTGAGATGAAGATTTTCTTATAAATTTACAAGACAATTCACTGTAGACGCAGTGCTCGCTCGTTTCAGTATGGTTTTGTGTAGCGAGTTTGAGGCATAGGGTGTAATACGACTTCTCACTAAGCAGCTTACTCGGGCCCATCGGACAATCTTCTTTCATGAAAATTATCAGCTATCTTTCCTCAATGACAAGAATGTTTGTCCTGTTCATTCTGATTTTTCTCTGTGCCTTGAATTTGAACTTCGTTTCCTGATTTCTGGAAATTTGGTCGCCTATCAATAATCACTTCATATGTAGTTTCAATTAGCGTTGAAGTAGCGTTCTCTGATAGTTGACTTTATCAGACTTTCATGCACATAATTGTTCTCGTTCTGCAAGACACTCTTCTCACTAGTGCATAAGCTTTCAGACGGCATTAAGCACTTCGAACATTGAGACGAATAAATAGAGTTTTCTGCCGTATTGCATATTTTGGCACGCAACAAGCAATCTGCTGCTGGACTCTGGTTTTAACGCTTCTCAATTCCGGAGGTCTTGATCTCGAAAAGAAGCCTCGGCCAGGACGCCCAACAATGCTGAGCAACGAAAGTTTGATTGCTGCTTTGGAAGATGCACCGTAATCCATGCTTGCGAATTGGCAATGGAACTTGATGTTTCTCATACAACTTTGCTAACTCGCTCTCACCGGCTGAACGTTGTCCACAAGAAACCACGACAAGATCTGCACGCCGCCAATTTGATTCCTTCGATGAACTTGAAGAAGCACCTCAAGAATTTTTGAATTCGAAATCGACGGAATGGTACTTCGAACTTGGAAGACCGATGGCACAAAGTCGTAGTTAACGATGAACTTTATTTCGGAGAGTAGTTATTTTTGTTTTGTTTGAAATTTTGTGCATAAATTTCAACTTTTTACAAGTGTCCAAACATTCTTTCAACCTAATAGTTTTTCATTCAAGAGTTGACTCTTTGATAGACACTCCACTCTCTTTCACTGCTTTTGATTTGTAGATGTCTTCGATCATGTCTGCATTGGTACAACTCATTATCCCTAGGATCTGTGGCTACGAATATTGTCCTTGTTTACAGTGGTCATCTACGATTTTCATAGCAAAAGAATTAGATTTATCTACGATGAATGACAGAATAATCTATTTTCAACTCTGTGTATGGAGCAGTCCTTTACGAGTATGTCATAAGCAGCAAATCCGCGTTGTAGTCTACACATCTCAATATTAGTCAGAAAGAATGGTATGGCTTGGGTATTTAAAATTTATTTCTATCAAAATGTCATTTTAAGCAGATCTGAAGTTGGAAAATGGACCACAGGGTCTGCGGCGCAAAAAACTTCAGTACCATGAATGAGAATGCTCCTACAGCTGGTGATTTCTTGCAATAAAATATTGGTTAATTTAAAAACAAACATCACCTCTGGTACCTATTACTGCTTGGTGTAGATCGTTAATGATATTTATGGCTTTTCGTAGACTGTATTAATTATCCAAAGTCAGCCATATTGTGCAGATCTCAGCGTTCTCTTCATATGATTAGATCCTCGCACTTATTTCTTACACATAAAAGTCTTGAAACTTGCATTAAGTTTCAGTTAGTAAATACGGTCTTCTTCATGAATGTGACCAAATACTCTCTTCGTCGATGTTACGTATCCGTAAAGCAGCCTAGTGATTTGCTTGTTGACGTCAATATGTCTTGTGAAAGTAGATTGCAGGAATTTTACCCAATAAGTCAGGTAGCAATTCTTGTACAGTCTCGGAAGCATGAGAGGCTTTGACAGTCTAGTGTGAGGTCCAGCTTTGGCTTGGGATATCCTGAGGAAAGTCACTACTACTGAGCTGGTGAATATTTTCGCTCGAGTACATATTGGTATAAAATAGGAAGACGATTCCCATGTTTCGATTCGCTTATTTT
>JAHQIW010005092.1:0-32961 GCA_019055375.1 Parelaphostrongylus tenuis | reverse complement strand
TAATTGTCCGATACGGGTTGTTAGTTGACCAAATGTATCGATTTTCATAGTCAAATTCGATTTGACGAGAAGCCAACGCCAACACCTCTCCTATCGCATGTTACTAGAAACAGCTCTTATCCGGTTGCATAAACAACGTGGATGGATGGCGCCTTCTCGTCTCAGCCAGTCCAATAACGTCATACCTTATCCTTCTTGCTTGAATCAGTAGATCTTACATAGCGGAATCGTGTGCAAGTGTTCTTGCATTGTAGGTACACATCGTCATTTTAGACCGTTTAGATTTTGACAGCCTTGTTTGACCCTGAGAATTGAGCAGCCTCTTCGTACTCGTCCTACCTGGCGTTGCCCTAGCAAGGGCTCTTTTGCGGTCAGGGAATGAGGCCCATTTTATTGCTGTTTCGAGCGTTTTCTGTACCCAACGTGTAATTTGCTAGGCTAGTAACGTGCGAAACTGGGTACTCACGAGTGGCTTGCCAGTCTCTATCGGAGGGCTGGCGAAGCTTATTTCTTGATGCAACTCCTAAGCGCCTCCCATGTACTTCCCAGCCGCTTGATTGGTGGCTTTTGGCCGACTTGGCTTGTAGAAATAGAGTTCTATCAAATCGGCGCCGAACAAGCAGCGAGCTCATCCCTGAATCCAAATGCGTCTCTGGGAAGCACATGGTCGCTTTTGGTTCGCGTTGAGTTCCCTATCCAAAACCTGGGGTACGCCATGTGCACTCGCGACTAACCTGGCGGGATCCCTCAGAGAGGGAGATCCGAGATCCGTGATGCGTTCCAGAGAAGTAGTCACTTGTTGTATCGAAAAACCTTTGTAAAATGTTTATTCGTGATATTCTATTCTATATGTAACGACAAGATACTTCTGACGAATAAACTTCATCTATAAATACCGATAAACCACCTATGACGTTCAAATGGCGGGGCAACATTTTGTGCGTAAAATGTGATGTTCTTTTTGCTCTTACAACGTTCTATAATAACTTTCAAAAAACCAGTTAAATCGTTAAATTCTCGGGATTTGGCTATCTAATGGCGAAGGAAACTTAGTGAAGAGCCATATCGAAGCCTCAGTCAAGCAGGTGAATAGAATTGAGTGTGAAACATAATTTTATTTTCGTAATTACAACGGAATAAAAAGTTTTTTTATGAAGCTGATTAGCTTATATAAATTGCAGAGATTTAGGCTTTTGCATAATTACTAAATGTCTAGGAGAAATCTCTTATGCACTCAAATCAATGTTTTGGAAAGAAAATGTTTCTTCACCGGAAGACTAACGTTAGACGAGATTGGAAAAGTTCGTGTTTATAATATCCGACCATCTAATCAGGCATTCCTATTTATAAAAAACTGCTTTATTGTTGTAATCATAAAACCTTCGACGGTGACTTAAGTAACTTTTAGCTCAAATCTATTTTCGTACTGACATACTATTATGCAACCAGAAAGATTGCCGCCTCAGTGTGGAATTATTTCTGTGATATTGTCACAGCTTTACGGAATTGCAACTTCTAAAAAATGACTGTGCAAACAAAGAACACACGTAGGGATTCAAATTAGTGGTGAAGCACGGTGATACTCAAGAAAAATTGGAGACTTTTGTAGCGACAGTGTTTGCCGCTTGCCTGGCTTACATAGAATGATTTGCTAAGGTTCTCCAACTCTGTTACATAAAATTGCCACTGTCTCACAGTGTTGAAACGTAGCAACAAAAATAAAAGAGGGACGAGAGTGCTCATCGTTGTTGAATGATTGCTCAACGGAAATGCCCACTTTTAAATGGGCTTACATGGACGATTTAATGTCCTATTTGTTTTGATAAACGTCGGTAGGTTTTTTTTCTGAGCAGGTGGCATGATCAAGACAATCCAATTTTCGCTAATTTTCTATACTGATGTAACACCGATCGAGCTAAATTGAAAGTTGCGAAAAAACACCGAAAAATTGGAAAACTACATCTTAAATCCACCAATTTGATTGATACTATGATACACGTGGATATTGATCTGAACACCTGACTCGTTGACTTCAAAAGTCCTGTGATCAAGTGATTTCAGTCTACTCTCAAAATATGAAAATTGGCAGACTCTTACTTTTCGTTATAGAGACGCAATCTTTCAGACAACAGAAAAGGAAAAATACAACTAGTTTGCGTGAAACGCCGCAGTATGAGTGAAACACAGGAAACTCTCGCCTGGAATGAATGTTATGCATTTCTCCCAACCTTATTGAATACATATTTACACCATCATAGCACTACTGAAAACACAAATCAAGAGATTCATGCAGATAATCAAATTTCTCTCTCATGTGTCCATTTGAATGTGAAAATTCCACCGATTTCAGCTTATTTAGACATGTAAAGAAATCGATGTAATGTCAATGCATGAATGACAAAATATTATTTTTCATGATGATCAGCGATGCGATCAGCTTGAAACAGGCGATCGGTGGGTGTTACGTCAGCGGTAATTATACTTTAGTAATCAAGCCACCTCCTCAAAGCAAGTTACCGATGTTAATCAAAACACGTGGAACAAAAAATATGCTACTGCTTTTGACTTAAATATCACTCCTTAACTTATAAGATACATGTATTTGTTGTACCGTGTATGATGGTTTACTTCAGGCATCGTTGAAAGTGCGAAGAAGCCTGTGGCCAGTCTACACAGTGCTTTCCTACAGTATGCAGCGGATAGTGTGATGCTCATAATAATAAGAGCAATATACTTGTTTTACATAATCGTGACTTAAAAGTATTCTCATTGAAATTGAACCATTCGCTTATTGCTTAGCTTTTTTCTCTGCCACGGCGTATTTGAACTAATGCGTTTTACAAGGTCTGAATATTACCACATTTGGCTAGAAATTAATGTTATGGAAAGCAGTTCGGTTTGTATTCCTAACAAGTGAGTTTTTGCCTGCTGGTAACGTCGTTTTGCCTAGACTTGTGAATAAGAAGAATAAATTCAGAAAAAAAAATGAATCAAAGCATGCTTAAAGAATTATTATTTCTACTACTATTCTTTATTATGGTTTATTTTGGCTTATTATTATGCTTTACTATGGATTATGGTTTATTCCTGGCGTGTAGAACGTTCTACACACCAGGATATCGAAAATAAGGTGGGCCGGACACGTGATGCGCTTCAACGACAACCGATGGACGATTGCCGTTACCGACTGGATTCCTCGGGACGTCAAGCGCTCTAAAAGAAGACCACCGTCTCGTTGGTTCGATTTCTTCACGAAAGCGATAGAAGAAAGATATGATGTTCAGCGAATCCCTAGAGCGAGGAGGACCCACCGGACTACTCTTACACACGATAGGGAAAAATGGAAGTGCTGTTGGTACCCGCTCGAGTCACTCGACGATCAACGGGACGACGGGTGATACAGGTGATGGTTTATTGAGGTTTATTATGGATTTATGGTTTATTATGCTATAATAGAATTGTGCTTCATACGCGCATAGTTTTCAAACGAGAGAGCTTTTTAGACTATCGGTAGTCATTCGATATCGTAGGAATTAAAGAAGCAAATTAAAATCAAAACTCCACTTGAAAATTCTGAATTTCCATGCTCCAGGGCTGTGCTTATTTTCTGGTATGATCGTTTCTCTGCGGTGCAGTGCAGGGGAAAATAAGACCATGCACAGACGCGGGCAAGGGATTTTTGCTTTTCTTCGGAATGGGATGAGCTGGATAAAAGACGGATGTGGCCGTTTCAAGATGATTACTGACACTCTTATGATATTCATTTGTTCCCTTATAACCAAAAAGGGTCGAATCAATCTAGCAGATACTCTTCGTAAAGCAACTTTTAGGAAGGAGTTCGTGTGGCATAGTGATTAGGTAACCTGCGCAGCACACGCATGATTCGATCACACGCCTCGGGCTTACTAAAACTTCGCTCCCTCCAGTGCCCTCAAATTGGTGTTAGACTTATCTAAATGGATAACAATGCTGACTTGTTAGACCGATAGACCCTCACATCCTATTGCACAAGTTGATTACGCATTTGATCACCTCCATGATGCATTGTGAATTCCAATACACGAAGGCTTATGAGTTAATCAACGTCGAACGTTGTACCGACTTCTAACTTCACGCCGTCATCTTATCCATATCTCACATAAATATTCATAGGTGCTAAATCAACTAAATATATTTAGTATAACACATCATTTACTCTCGTGGACTATATGAATGAAAATTACACATTTTCACAACTGGAACTTCACCACTCCAGATGAGACAACATTATAGAGTTGCTGATAAGCACTAATAAAAGTGTGTAAAGCAAGAATGGGATAATTTTTCCATTTTACTTGGCGCGATGCCACATACTGTGTTCTTTCCATCAGTCTTTACATTTGATTCATAAACTTGCATCCATTATTTACTTAAGCTTTGGAATTTGCGCTCACGTTTTGCTGTAGCATACCTATTTCTGATTCTCGTCACAAACTTCATGGAATAATGATCGGTTGATTCTTCTTCATATTATGGCGTTGCGATGCTAGGCTGTTCTCATGTCTTCACCACAAACAGTCGCTGGTTATCGGATCAAAGCAACATGATCAAAGAAATTTGAGAGCTATTCTTTGGGCTGGGATGAATGCTTGTTTGACTTTGAGAGCTGACCAACGATGAGCTTGTATGTTAAAGTCTTACTGCCAAAAACGCATTGTTTGCGCTCTCTGGTTTAAATAATTTAGGAGCTAGAGACGAATAGCAGCTATGGCACTTTCATTTAGTCAAAGAATTCGCTTTCACATCGCAACATCAAACCAAAAAGAAACATAATGTCATAATCATGAAAAACATATTTTGACAAATTTTTTGTTTCACAGGTTAATTCTTGTAAGTCTATGAATGTTTTTCATTCTGACTGTCCTCAAGTGAATGAAAGCAAGTGTTGTTTTCACAATTGGCCTCAACCCGCGCAATTCACCGCGCTGAAACGTTTCGACTCAAGAACCTTCACCGAGCGAATTTCTCGCTCCTATACTGTGATTTTTTCCGAACTTTCTGAGCTTTATTAAGCTCTTTCTGATGAAGTGAGCTTACACTAATTCTTGAATGTATGTGCTCTTTACTATACACGATCATTGTCAATGACGCAACTACATTGCAGTCAGCATTAGTTTTTTGTTAATGCAGTCGAGTCCATTTCGCGATTTCTTTATAGTTATGCAGATATCCCAAAAAAGGTGCCTAGTTTCATACAAAACGGTTATTGAAATTACTTTGTACTATATTGGTTTTAAAGATTTTCAAGCTGTTGAACTAATAATCGATTTGAACAGTGACAAAGTTTGGCCCAACCACATTACTATCAACATTTTTTGGGGCCTTGTATTTTATCCGGAAATGAATAAAGAAACGACTCCGTTCCCTGCACAATAACTTTGCATAAGAGTGTTCATATGCATTCAAAAACCAGACCACTAGCTACTGCGCTACGTGCTCTTTTTTGCGAAAAACCCGCGTTCAAAGTAATTTATGCTTTACATCGATTGCGCGCTTTACTACTACTTCGCTAAAAGCACGGAACTATATAAAAATGTAGAGAAAATACTGCGGCATCAGAGTCATACGTTTATCTCAAATTTCTTTTCAAAGCAATGAAAAAATTTCTGATTGAAAAAATTGCACTTCACATGTGAGTGGCACCAACGCGGTCGATCGATCGTCGTATCGAATCCACGGTTAGCACTCACAGTATCCGACAAACAAGTGCACTCTGTATGTGAAACTCAGTTCTCTGCTACTTCAGAGTGAAACGGTCTGGTCAGAAAGTAAGTGTAGAGCTGGAATTATCAAAACTTATGCTAACTAGTGGTTGATTATAATTGGAGAGAAGAGCTTTGTCCTTAGAAAATATGCGTGTGTGAAACATGTATTACAATAGCCTGGGATTGAAACTTTCGGATGATTACTAACAATCTGATAGAAAGTTTTTGTCCACCAAAAAGAGTCTATTCTTCTTATTTCCGCATAGCATACAATAACCTTCCTTGTTGGTATAGTCCTCTTCATTTAGCGAGTTTTAATCACATAGGCGATCTAAAAATGTGCTGAACTTGGAAGGAAATGGGTCGTTAAATTGCCACGTAAGATAATGGTGTTCGAAATTGGTCAGTTGTTCAATATAGGGTCGAACTGAACAACGACAGGGTTTGAAGAATTAGGAGAGTACAGAATATGCTTGATAACTACTTGTTGAGCCATGAATGTAGTTTGTCATTGTCAGGCTTATAGAGCTCAATACACCAGTTTCAGCCTTGACACCCTCTTCAGTTGGGCAGTGCCTCGTCTTAAGCCAGTCCTATCGGGGATCCTAACCCATATATAGATAAAAAGCAGACGTACTACTTTCACCTGCCATTAGGTAAAAATATCACTAAATGGGTAGGGTTGTACACTCGATTGCGCGTGGATGGTATCGTCAAATATTACAAACAATGCCATGTCAAACATAAAAATTCTGTTAGCGTATTTTACACGTGGTGAAAATGAAATTTAAAAGTTATTTCGAATGTCTGCCTAGTAAAAGAAGCTCACCGTAACCTTCTTCTATAGGCAATCTCACCGATATGTTGTTACACAGTTTGATTGATGAATTCAGCTCAAATTTTTAGATTGAGCAAAACGTTCTGTGAGGCTTCGAATGTTTCGCTTTTGATATCTTTGTGTGATCTTTTTAATGATGAATATGTATATATCTATCTAGTTCATTCATTTCAGCTCCAAAGTGTTTATTGAACAGTATGATTTGAATATGTTGATCTGCCATTATTGGAGATAAAATCAAACGAGTTATAAATCAAATAAGAAGCGATCGCAAAAGCAGCTTCAACCATGCTTGTCTCAAACGTAAGAGGTTTCAACAAAAATTTAACTCTGCATAAATACGAAAACCCATTGAAAAAATTGTAAAACTTTTTCTTTGTTTTTTGCTTTTTTTCCTTCCTATTGCTTTTTTCTCGCTTCATTGTTTATATATGTTTGCTTAGAGCGCATGTGGCGCAGTGGTTAGAGGTGCTCTGCGTCGCACACGAGATCACTGGTTCGATCTCGCGCTCATGGCTCATTGGTACCAGACAGGTCTCAGACTTGTCTGGGAGGATAAGCAGCACTGACTCGGTTCAGCGGGAAGATACCGCAAGTCATTGTAAAAGCCAGATGTGCATTCAATCACCTCAAACGAAGTTAGAAATTGAAGTCGAATGCACGGCGCATTCCTCAGGGATTTATCAACGCCGAGAGCTTTTTTTATGTTTGCTTGATTTTTCATGTATATAAATCGAGGTATGTAACATATATAGGCCAAGATTTTGATTGAAAGAAGAAATTAAGTTAGCAGGAATGTTGGGGAGTGAGAACACTATAATCGAGTACTTGCGATGTTCATCGCGGGCTAAATCCCATTCCCCACTACTACCTAGCCGTCAACAACGAACGCCACATGCCACAGCTAGGCTATTTTCGAGGTTACAGAGAGACGCGCTCAACTAGTATTATACGTCGTTGAATAAGAAGACGAAAAGCAATTGAATGCTAGAAGTGCTGGGATCTGCACAGTGAAAAAACTCTGTGAAGACTGCCCAATGAAGTCCCATATCCAATGTCAGAAAATACGATTAGTTGACCAAAGTCTTTATCAATACTGAAAATCAATGCATCGTATAGTTGCACAAAACGCCGTCGACGCAGCTCGTACTACTACTATTACATTCGGAGCATGGCGTACCATTGGTGTATATTGGAATGCCGACTTCCAAATGCCTATATCGATTAAATAAAAAAGGGTCAACAGTTTTTGAGAAATCATTGTGATTTAGTGACTTACGGCTCTCCATATTGACAAACATACGATACGAGGAGAGAGGTGTTTACGAGAGAGGTGTCGGACGAATTACAATAGGGATAGAAGGCGCATCCCAATTTTGTCATACTTCCAACCATCGTCTGGAAATATCTTTTGAACCTATAATTTCAGCATCATAGATACTTATCTATCGTAAAGGCTCTGCAAATTTGTGACTCAAACGGAAATCTTGCTAACGGTCGATTGGGGTGATAAAAGGCCGACTGCTCTGCTTAATTAATATAAGTTGGTGCTCAATCATTACCGAGTTTTTCGCACTCCACTTCTGTTTGTAACTCGTCAATCCGAAGATTGTTGAAAAAAAATTATTCAGAACATACTTGAAGAAAAGGGATCATTGCTTTGTTGCTCTCCGAAGGCGTTAGACCAACCAGAGTTGTATTTCGGGTCGAATGCCAGAACCAATACGCCTGAAGAGAGAAAAATTTCTTACTAAAGTGTGTGCTGTTAAATACATTAAATGTTGTAAGTTACGTGAATACAACTTTGCAAAGCGTATCAAATAAGTTATTATTTACAACTTAAGCACTCAAATGATTATTTTTCAAAGAAAAAAAATGCTGGAAGGGTAGAGTTTTTCATAGCTGGAGCTATACATAGATCTTTGATTCTCACTTTTTGAAAGAAGTGAACAAGCAAATCCGTGTTGGCATATGCCTCAACGAAACCAGTGAAATTGTTGCTCCCTGTATAGTTAAAGCTTGGATCAGTGTTGTTGGGACATAACACTGCAATATTGTAGGCAGCCTTCTCTAATTCGCAGTCATAATTCTGCAAAGCCATAATGAAAATCTGTTCGCATTTCTATCAAGCCAGTGTTTTGTAAAGAAAAACGTTTCTTCACCAGAAGACTCATGTTAGAAGAGTTCGGAAAACCTTCGCCTTCGTACCATCCATTTTGGAAAGCCCATCTGAAGAGGTATCTTCATATAGAAAAATCTGCTTCACTGTTGTAATCACAAAGCAGAAGACGATGACTTAAGCAACTTTTAGTTAGAGTCCTTTTTCATACTGACCTCATAGTATTGTGCAACCACAAAGATTGCCGCCTCAGTGTAGAAGTCATTTGTGTGATATTATCACAGCTCTCCGGAATTGCTACTTCTAAAAAATGGATCATACAAACAAAGAACACTCGTAGAAATTTAAAATCAGTGGTGAAGTACGATGATATGAAGAAAAAGCGAAAACCTTTGTAGCGATAGTGTTCGCTGCCTGCCTGCATTACCTGCAACGATTTGATAAATTTCCTTAACTTTATTCCATTTGTCATTATCTCACAGTGTTAAACGTACCGCAATAAAAATGAAGAGAGCGAAGGGAGTATTCATCGTTGTTGAGTGATTGGTCGGCGGAATTGTCCACTTTTATATGGGCTTAACATGGGCAGTTTCATGTAATACTTGTTTTGATAAACATTGGTAGGTTTTTTGAGCAGTTAGCATGATCTGGAATATCCAATTGAGCGAATTTTCTATGCTGACATAACACCGATCGAGCCAAATTGAAAGATGCGAAAAACACCGAAAAATCGGAAAGCCACATCTCAAATATATCATTTGGAGCCGACACGTGGACATTGAACTTGATACTTCCCCAGTCGCTCGATGGCATTAAGAGACCTATGAATAAGTAATTTTAGTTTTCTCTCAAAATATGAAAATTAGCAAACTCTTACTTATTATCATAGACAGGCGATCTTTCATGCAGCAGAAGAGGAAAAAATACAACAAGTTTGCGTGAAAGCTTCGGTATGAGTGAAACACAGGCAACTCCCGTCTGGAACGGATGCTATCCATTTCTCCCAACCCTCCTCAATGCATACTTACACCATCATACGACTGCTGTAAACATAAACTGAAGAATTCTTGTAGATATTCAAATTTCTCTCTCATGTGACCATTTAAGTGTGGAAATTTCAGCATTCGATTTCAGCTTATTTAGATATGTAAAGAAATCGATGTCATGTTAACGCATGAATGACAAATTTTTTTATTCCACGATGATGCGATCAGTCAAAACAGACGATCGGTGAGTGTCACGTCAGCGTAGAAAAAATGAGATTTGTATTTTGGTAATCATGCCATCTGCTCAAAACAAGATTTCGATGTTAATCAAAACACGAGGAGGAAAAAAATATGTATTACCGACTTTTCACTTCATACCACTCCTTAGCTTTTGAGATTCATGAATTTGCAATATTGTGGTAGGTATTTTACTTCTGGGTTCGTTTATATTGCATAGAAGTCTTTGACGAAGCTACACAATGCTCTTTGACAGTATGCAGCCGAAAGTTTAATGCGGATGATGATATGAAAATATATTCAGTATTAATATTCGTGACAAAACAAATAAAATTGAAGACATTCGTTAATTGTTTAGCTTTGTTCTCTTTCATAGCGTACTTGGATTGATGGTTGTACATGCGCTGAATACTATCACATTCGGCTATAAATCAGTGTTAGGAAAAGCAGTTTGGTTTCTATGCTTAATAAGTATGTTTTGACTTCTTGCAAACGTCATTTTTCGTAGACCCATTTTTATGTTTGTCACTTCAATTAATAATGTATTTTAATTTCTAAAGCACATCAAAGTACTTTTTTCTTAGAAGGCGACAAATGGATATTCGACCTCGTTCACTGGGCAGGAACCTTTCATAAGTGTGTTGGTAATCATTCGAAAGCTTTTAACTTTCGCTAACCGTACGTGACCTGTTTTTCAAAGCACCTTTTCATAATGATAACGCTGTAACATCCAAAATAAAGTTATGTTTTATAAGCCAAGCGTATTTTTCCTAATCTCCCATAAACTTCGTCAAATAAAATTCCTTTCCTAGACTACTAATACACTTAAATAGAACAAGTCCTGGAGGACTCGAGAATATGTTGCATTTTGAAAAGCTCTTTAGATAGCGCTGTAAGAGAAAGAAAAAATTTGTGCTTAAAATTTCGCTAAACACAGCTCTTTCTTTAGAAGGTTAGCAATCATTCGATAACGTAAGTTCCAATCATTCCAACGCTGCACTTATTTTCAGGAGAAAACAGTTTTATTGGAGGGTAGCAGAGAAACTGAGAACGAGTATTACATGTTCGGTGAGCTTATTTAACGACTAATCTATGAGTTGGGAACGGAGCGATCTATCCTTGGGCTAGAGTGTTAGACGTGTGGGATGCAACTTGTTATTCAGTTGGTTTCTCTACTTTCAGAGGAACTCCAGATAAAACGATTGCTCCACGCACTATAAAATCTCCTCTTCATGTTCGCGTGCTTTTCATGCTTCCAGCGAATTATACTTACATAAAAATGATGGCGTGCGGCGGGTGTGAAACACCTACATATTTTGGATTATACGTCGTTATGAAAGAGTTTTTTGAGAAATCGGTCACGTATGGCTCTAGACAGAGATTCAAGCAGATCAACGCTAATACTCCTATATAAATTCCTGCTTAGCAAATGGAGTCGAATAATTATTTTTCGCTGTCTAACAAAAAAGAACTTCCCGCAAATTTTTACAATACACTATGGAAAATGAATTACTATAAAATGAAGCCCTACAACGATTGTTTCGCTGCTGAATTCCTTCGTTGTAAGAAAGTAGAATTTATATTTGGATTCTTAGTGAATAATAGCAGATTGATCAGCAGTCGTTCTCCAGCTAGTTCTTTTATTCGAATTAAAGCATTTTCTCAATCACTAACTACTTTTTTCCTTTTCCTCTTTAACGAGTATTACGCATATTACAGAATGTTATAGAAGTAAAGTTGTATAGTACATGAAGCTGTTAAAAAGTCTGTACTCGTCTGTGTAAAGTATTGGATTAAAATCATTGCCGTCATCAATCGACATCAACGCCCAGCGTAATGCTGACTTTTTTTTTGACAAGCGGCCGTTCATTTTATACGCTATGTGGCATATGTGACAAACGAGCATAGTTGGCAAAGTGCTGCTCATTTTTCGTAGTTCAACCAATTATTGGATTTCTGAAAGATAGTGAAGTATTATCAAGTGTTTTGAAGTTTTTATAGACTTCGACCACCATGCTCCGTGAATTTGTTTAGGCCATGAGTGAACTATTCCATGTGGAAACGTTATCAGAAGAAATTCACAGCTTCCTATCTACGCTTTTTCCTAGATATGATTTTGTTAATAACACTTTCGTATATTAAATTTTGCTACCTTTTCTTTTGAATTTTACGGCTTATCTGCTTTTCCTACGCTTCCCAATTTCGAACTCTTATAACACATTTAGTATTATTGACATGCAATTTTCCACCTTTAAGGGCAAGATCCTTTCGTTTTCTTCTTAGACATTTCGTAATCATTCGATAGCATAAATCTCGATCATTCCAGTATTGTAAAGTTATCAAAAATCCTTTTTAGAGCTCAATAACAACGGCATACGAAAGAGCTAATTGCTGCAAGCTTAAGAAAGAGTACTATCATTCACATTCGGGTGCTGTGGTCGAGTGGTTGAGATGTTGGCCACGGTGCGCGTGGAGCCGACTTGCCCCTCCCTCCAGTTCTTTCCGGCAGTCAACAACGACGTCCTATGGAGCGTCACAGCAAAGCTTGCCTCGATATTGCAAGGAGACTCGCTCAACCAGTATTCTACGCCGTTCAAGAAGAAGGCGAAGAAAAAGCGACTTGGATGCCAGAAGTACTGGGATCCGCACATCACTGTGTTGACGGATCAGATATAGTATTCAAAATGACCTTCCTTGCCGGACAGAGACTCTCCATTAGACTTTCGATAACAATTCGAATCAAGTCTTGAAATATCCAACAATGTTACTTGTTTTTCAGAAAGACCTTTTTGAAGCTGTGTGGCAGTAGAGGTAAAACTATGTCCCATATGCAATGCGTATTAACGCTTTTATTTCGATGGACGCTTTTTTATAAGATATCACTACCCATTAAATCCTGAGAAAGGCCTTTTAGAGCGCTGTCGCATAGAACATAATATTGTGTTTCACACGCGTTGCGCGCTATCGCGCGTATTTTCCGCAGAACAGTGCTAATACTACTATTAAGCGTTCGGCGGCGTAAATCTCGGGAATTTCAAAAATGTACTTCAATTCTAGGTAGGCTCCTTTACAGTGCTGTGGTAACAAAGTTAAGATTGCTTTTCACACAAATCGTGTGCTATCTGCAGACTTTCATTACCTACTTGAAGTCTTTATTTCTATTTCGTAGAGAATCTAAAGCATTTATGATGAAATTCTAGAAAAAATATCGATCTATCATTTTATAGACTTAGGCTTCCCATTTCCATTTTATTTCGCCATATGAACTCGCTCTCATTCCCAAACCTATGCAGCCTTAGCCTACACAGGAAAAGCATATGAACGTGTAAAAAAGATGTTGCACTATCACAACCGTATGTTTTATCTGCAGTTTTTCTTAAAGTGGAGAAAAAAAATTTTGTTAACAACAAAATTCGCATTTCACATGTGAATAGCGCCCGGGTAGTCCGTTCGTACATCGATCCACAACCACTCACACAGTCTATCGACAAGCAGTGGAGGAGTGTTTGAAATTCACTAGTATCAGGTTGAGAAAAAAAGATCTTTAACACCTACTAAAACTTCAAAGTTAATATATGAATGCGTTCAGAAGCTGAAATAACTATTCTTCAAAAAAAGTCATCATTATCCACGACCTTCTGCCAACGATCGGTAAGCTTTCGGATACGCTCACATGCGACCAATCTCTGGGTTGCAAATCAAAAAACTTCAGCACACACGAGGTTTTTGATAGAAGTTTATTTTTTACAAAGTAGTACAATAGAGATCGTATCCGTTTCTTGAAAATAGAGTGTAAAACGTTCGTCGTCACGAACTCTTAGTGTGGGGACTGAAGCACTCACAGAGATTAGCAAAAGACGAAAAAGGGTAACTGCCCGACTGACGAGATCGCAAGATCGAAACACGTGTATCGGGCTCTATAAGTCAGCCCTCTTTGATAGACCACTGACATGCGTGGCTCAAATAATGATTATCAGGCATATTGAAAATTGAGCAGTGGTCTTAAGAAATCACTCGGAATGAAAGAGACTGAGAATACTTTAGTTGATGTTATTTGATGCTTTCGATTACTTGATAAAATCAATTTTTGAATTGTTGGATTGAATTCGAAAATCAATCACTAATCGAAATTTATTTATTCGACCACCTTTTACTGTGTTATGATTTTTTAATATACCCAATAATGTAAAGCGCTGTGCAAAAACATCTGCGTCAGCCGGGATGCGAACCCAGACCTCACTCTTTCCGGAAGAGCGTGCTGAACCGTTGCACTACTGACGCGTTTTGCACAACGCTCTTTCTACGCTACTACGCGTTATCTGTCAACAGCCAACCGTCGACGGTCTGGCGGGGTTCGCAACTTTGTTGGAGACCTAATACACCACTCGAAACAATGTTAACAAAATTCAAAGAAAGTGAAATAGAACAATTAAGTATAAAAACAACAGAATGGCAGATAAATGCAGCCTCGGAAGAAGAAAATCCACAACACCTCGAAGAAACATTAGGCGCTCTTCAGGACACAAGAAAGAAAACAGAACAGGAAATGCAAAGTTTGGCCAGTAAACTGGAGCAAACCCCAAATCTACAAAACATCCAAAAAGAATTTGAAGAAGTATTAGAACGACTGGAACTGGCCGTAACCGACGTTTTCCAGTACGACGGTATTCTTAAAGCGCGAATAAAGGGCTTCAAAACATACATCCATCTCCCAAATACACCATCCTAGCAAATTTGAAAGAACATACAAAAGACGCTAGACTCGTCAAACAAATGGAACTGTCCACATTACCCATTGCGATTTTCAACGGAAATATATGGGAATGGGATAACTTTTGTGAGCTTTCCAGCACTAACGTACATTCTCAAGTGATCATTGACTTCCTGTATATGATCCAGTGTCATCCCTTGTTCGTGTAAGGTGAAAAGATGGTGATGTTTTGTCAAGTTTTTCTAGTAAGAGTGGTCTAAGTTCTCTGAAAGCAGAAGCTCTACAGGCAATAAAGAAATTCCAAACTGATAGAGAAAACTACCAAAAAACCATTATCCACTTTTCTCCAAGTACAGCAACCCAGAAGAACTTAATCCACTCTTACTAGAGAAATTGGACATAATATCACCATCTTTTCACCTTACACGAACAAAGTATGACACTGTATCACATACAGGCTATATTGTACCAGCTTACGGAAAAAGGAGAAAAACGTCAACAATCAAACTATGTACAAGATAATCCTTTCGAAATTTCCAGTTGGAACTCAAAGAAAGGTACTAGCCAAGAAAACAACAACAGGAGTACTTTTCAACATGCACATCCTGTCACAATTCTTATAAGAAACCATCTCAAATGAGGAAATAATATCCTGCTACATGACATCTGGACGACCAACTTCAATTATTACGACAAAGCTTGAAGGTCGACCAACACCACTCAATAAGCCTACACAATGGAAACCACGAACGACGTCTCGTACTTGCATGTATTGCAAAGGTGTCGTAAGCCATTGTACTGTAACCAACACACAAGAGAGTTATAAATACTTCAAAAATATCAACTTACGCCACATATGTGAATTACCCTCCCATGCTACATTTCAGTGCAAAGGAGCACCATGTTATAGGTTCCAGAAGAGACACCATACTTCGAGTTGCTTCTACTCAACAACAGCGAAGGACACAACAGCTACAACTTTTTCAAGGAAAGAAACCACGAAAAACAAATCAATGGATCACAAATCACCTACCTCTACTTCGAAAATCAATCAAATTCAGGAAGATAACTTACCCGTACACAGCACATTGGCCAAACTGGGCCGGAGGGTTGACAAAGCAACTACGAAAATGCAGAAAGCCATGCTGCCTACCGGACAAATGACTGCTGCAAAACTTTCTTATTAGACACAAGTGCTGAGTTGTCGTTCATCAATGAAAAAGTTGCAGAGGAACTTCATCTATCTTTAATAGAAAAAGTTAAACTGTGCCTCGGTACGCTTGAATCTGATAAAGTACAGGAACACTTGGCAAGAAAAGTGTCACTTGACGTGCGGGATGCAGAAGGCAATCAGCTCTCGCTGCCCTTGCTCACACACAGTGTTATGACAAAACCACTTCAAACACCAGAATTATGCTCACAAGACATGGAATTTATCCAAAAGAATAATCTTAAAATCGATTTCAATGGAAAGGAATCTTTCGTAAAACCTTCCATGCTTCTTGGATGTAACGAACTTTGGACCTTAATAAAGAAGAATAAATCTCACATCCAGCTCCTGTCAGCTCTAAATCTACTTCCAACAAAACTGGGACATCTGTGCACAGGAAAGATTAACGAAGCGAAACAACTACAACAAAAAGGATATAAAAATTTGTTCTTACAGCAAAAAAAGAGAAGAAGAGAACTCACGGCAAGAAGAGAAGGACGATAATGATATAAATAAGTGGGACCGATACTGGACACTGCAGGGTTTGGTCAATACCGCTCACCTCCATCAACCGGATTACATCAATGAATCACTGAAAAAACTGCCACTAGTACTCTAGATTCCATTTAGGATCCTTCGGGATTTCTCTTACCTTACTTCGTAAGGCATAGGTATTCCTACGTTCTATATGGAAAGACAAACACGATTGGGGCAGTGTACCATCAGAATCCTCTAAAGAACAATGGACTGATATAAGTCAGGAGATACAGGGATTCACAAAACCTCTATCACGCATCCTGAGCACTAGAGATGAGAACTACATTCTAATGATCTTTGCTGACGCCAGTACTGAAGTTATCGCTTCCTGTATCTACCCACGATCAGAAAACTCAGCCGTCCTTATGGCGAAAGGCAAACTTCCCTCTCTAAAGTTTGCGATAATAATACCAAAAATGGAACTAGACACAACTACGTTAGCACTCAGATTAACAAATGCGGTGTTGGTTCAACTACGAAAGCTCTAAAAATCCAGGAATTCTTCATCCCTACAAGCTCGGAAATTGCACTCCATTGGATAAAACACAAACCGCTGAAAGGTGTTGGACTCAGAGTATTCAACCGTCTTATGGAGATAGGTAGAATTGTCAAAAATATACAAAATATCGCTTCTCACATTCTTTCCGACCACATCACATCCCAGCACAACACTGCAGACTGTGCAACTCGCGGCCTTAATCAACGGGAACTGCTCAGTTATTTTTAATGGAACGGGCCGCCGTTCCTTCGAGAACCTCTAAAAAGATAGAAAATCATGCAGAACTTTCGAATACGAAGAATATTTCTAAGCAGAGACTTTGTCCCCTCAAGACAGCCAAAATAGTATTAGAACCAAAGAGTTTATTCAAGAGCAGCAGCAACTTTTCGTGAAACGTCATTCTCCACATGGAAAAAAATTGAAACGACATCTTCATGTCATTGAAGAAATACTTGTTAACCAATATCAAAAGAATCCTAGCAAGGATTTTACGCTATATTCAAATTTTGGCCACTAAAGTCAATGCTCCTAAAAGGCATCCTATCAAAATGTCGACCTACAACCCTTAGAGATCGGTGATGATCTTAATGTCTCTGGAAAGGAAATGGAATAGCCGGAAAAGTATTGATCAAGCAACATCGGATGTCGACTATAATCCTCTATGTTTCAGCCCACGACACACTTAAATATTAGAACCTACGAAGAAGATTTACTTCGATGTTTTGGACGTTTAGGACGAAGTGATGTGAGTAAGGAGGCCAAAGTCCCTTGCCAGTTATACAAATTCGTGGCTGGCGCATGCAATTATCCTAAAATGTCACAGTAAGGGACATCCAGAAATAAGCCACACTATGCCTATTGTACATGAGAAGTTTTGTAACCTATTACTCCAATACGAGCACAAGTGGCACGAATTTTCGTCTTTGTATTCAATGTCGAAGTTTCAATAACCTTCCATACAAGTTTCCTGAGCAAGAAAATTTACCTCAACAAAGACTTCGTAGGTTCATAGGCGCCCTTTCAAACACGTCGGCCTTGATTATTTCGCTCCACTAACGACCATTCGATCGGAATCCACTGATACAAAATGTTATGGAGCCATGATAACTTGCATGACGACTGGATTGATTCATCTAGACATCGTATCGAATCTCACAACAATAGCATTCCTCATGTTCCTACGTCGCTTGTCCGCGAGACGTGGAATACCCTCATCGATCATAAGTGATAATGCTCCGACATTTATACTTTTAGAAGTAAACGAACGCTTGCAATCTATTCAAAGCGATCCAGAAGTGATACGCAAAAAGGGCTAGTCATGAAATACAGTGGGAATACTTACTCCATTCGCTCCATGGCAAGGAAACCTCAACGAGACACTTATTAAGTTAGTAAAACAGTCTCTTTGTTATACCTCTGGAACATCCAGGCCTTCATTGGAGCACTTGACAACGGTGGTCGTAGAGATCAAATCTTTTCTTAACGCAAGACCACTGCTGTACGTAGAATCAAATTCAATAAGAAAGGAAATATTTAGACCAATCGACTTCCTTCAAAATGAATCCGAAGTCCAGCATAAATTGAATGGACCCAACGAGGTTCCCGCCAGAGATGCAAGCCTTCTTATGAATAAAAAAACAAGTGATAGAGGCTCTGAATTCATCCTGTATGCTCACAAAAAAAATTGGAGAACTCAGTATCTAACGTCACTACGTAACGAGCATTAAAGCGGATTGGGAAAAAAGGAAGTTCTGAATACGCTCCCAAACAGGACGTTATTGTACTTATGAATGATCCAATGCAACCACGACTCCCACGGAAAGTGGGGAAAATAAAGGCATTGGTCACGAAAGCACAGAGGGCTTCTCGCGAAGCAGTTTTCTGCCGTCACACCGTCGAATTCGTAGACCTCTGAATCTTCTCATTCAACTGGAGATAGAAGATCTTCAACCACAGTATAAAAGAACTTAACAAACGGAATCGCGTAGCAAAATGCAATTCACGCAACCTAATCAGAAAAGGGATGGACATAGCAACAATATGCTTGCGGAGGAACACATCGATACAAGTACACGAAAACTCAACTAGCACCTCCGACTGAGAAAACAGATAAACTTTGGAAATCTCCATAATTCCCACAAATAACCCAAGTTTCTTAAGACCACTGCTCAATTTTCAATATGCCTGATAATCATTATTTGAGCCACGCATGTCAGTGGTCTATCAAAGAGGGCTGACTTATAGAGCCCGATACACGTGTTTCGATCTTGCGATCTCGTCAGTCGGGCAGTTACCCTTTTTCGTCTTTTGCTAATCTCTGTGAGTGCTTCAGTCCCCACACTAAGAGTTCGTGACGACGAACGTTTTACACTCTATTTTCAAGAAACGGATACGATCTCTATTGTACTACTTTGTAAAAAATAAACTTCTATCAAAAACCTCGTGTGTGCTGAAGTTTTTTGATTTGCAACCCAGAGATTGGTCGCATGTGAGCGTATCCGAAAGCTTACCGATCGTTGGCAGAAGGTCGTGGATAATGATGACTTTTTTTGAAGAATAGTTATTTCAGCTTCTGAACGCATTCATATATTAACTTTGAAGTTTTAGTAGGTGTTAAAGATCTTTTTTTCTCAACCTGATACTAGTGAATTTCAAACACTCCTCCACTGCTTGTCGATAGACTGTGTGAGTGGTTGTGGATCGATGTACGAACGGACTACCCGGGCGCTATTCACATGTGAAATGCGAATTTTGTTGTTAACAAAATTTTTTTTCTCCACTTTAAGAAAAACTGCAGATAAAACATACGGTTGTGATAGTGCAACATCTTTTTTACACGTTCATATGCTTTTCCTGTGTAGGCTAAGGCTGCATAGGTTTGGGAATGAGAGCGAGTTCATATGGCGAAATAAAATGGAAATGGGAAGCCTAAGTCTATAAAATGATAGATCGATATTTTTTCTAGAATTTCATCATAAATGCTTTAGATTCTCTACGAAATAGAAATAAAGACTTCAAGTAGGTAATGAAAGTCTGCAGATAGCACACGATTTGTGTGAAAAGCAATCTTAACTTTGTTACCACAGCACTGTAAAGGAGCCTACCTAGAATTGAAGTACATTTTGAAATTCCCGAGATTTACGCCGCCGAACGCTTAATAGTAGTATTAGCACTGTTCTGCGGAAAATACGCGCGATAGCGCGCAACGCGTGTGAAACACAATATTATGTTCTATGCGACAGCGCTCTAAAAGGCCTTTCTCAGGATTTAATGGGTAGTGATATCTTATAAAAAAGCGTCCATCGAAATAAAAGCGTTAATACGCATTGCATATGGGACATAGTTTTACCTCTACTGCCACACAGCTTCAAAAAGGTCTTTCTGAAAAACAAGTAACATTGTTGGATATTTCAAGACTTGATTCGAATTGTTATCGAAAGTCTAATGGAGAGTCTCTGTCCGGCAAGGAAGGTCATTTTGAATACTATATCTGATCCGTCAACACAGTGATGTGCGGATCCCAGTACTTCTGGCATCCAAGTCGCTTTTTCTTCGCCTTCTTCTTGAACGGCGTAGAATACTGGTTGAGCGAGTCTCCTTGCAATATCGAGGCAAGCTTTGCTGTGACGCTCCATAGGACGTCGTTGTTGACTGCCGGAAAGAACTGGAGGGAGGGGCAAGTCGGCTCCACGCGCACCGTGGCCAACATCTCAACCACTCGACCACAGCACCCGAATGTGAATGATAGTACTCTTTCTTAAGCTTGCAGCAATTAGCTCTTTCGTATGCCGTTGTTATTGAGCTCTAAAAAGGATTTTTGATAACTTTACAATACTGGAATGATCGAGATTTATGCTATCGAATGATTACGAAATGTCTAAGAAGAAAACGAAAGGATCTTGCCCTTAAAGGTGGAAAATTGCATGTCAATAATACTAAATGTGTTATAAGAGTTCGAAATTGGGAAGCGTAGGAAAAGCAGATAAGCCGTAAAATTCAAAAGAAAAGGTAGCAAAATTTAATATACGAAAGTGTTATTAACAAAATCATATCTAGGAAAAAGCGTAGATAGGAAGCTGTGAATTTCTTCTGATAACGTTTCCACATGGAATAGTTCACTCATGGCCTAAACAAATTCACGGAGCATGGTGGTCGAAGTCTATAAAAACTTCAAAACACTTGATAATACTTCACTATCTTTCAGAAATCCAATAATTGGTTGAACTACGAAAAATGAGCAGCACTTTGCCAACTATGCTCGTTTGTCACATATGCCACATAGCGTATAAAATGAACGGCCGCTTGTCAAAAAAAAAGTCAGCATTACGCTGGGCGTTGATGTCGATTGATGACGGCAATGATTTTAATCCAATACTTTACACAGACGAGTACAGACTTTTTAACAGCTTCATGTACTATACAACTTTACTTCTATAACATTCTGTAATATGCGTAATACTCGTTAAAGAGGAAAAGGAAAAAAGTAGTTAGTGATTGAGAAAATGCTTTAATTCGAATAAAAGAACTAGCTGGAGAACGACTGCTGATCAATCTGCTATTATTCACTAAGAATCCAAATATAAATTCTACTTTCTTACAACGAAGGAATTCAGCAGCGAAACAATCGTTGTAGGGCTTCATTTTATAGTAATTCATTTTCCATAGTGTATTGTAAAAATTTGCGGGAAGTTCTTTTTGTTAGACAGCGAAAAATAATTATTCGACTCCATTTGCTAAGCAGGAATTTATATAGGAGTATTAGCGTTGATCTGCTTGAATCTCTGTCTAGAGCCATACGTGACCGATTTCTCAAAAAACTCTTTCATAACGACGTATAATCCAAAATATGTAGGTGTTTCACACCCGCCGCACGCCATCATTTTTATGTAAGTATAATTCGCTGGAAGCATGAAAAGCACGCGAACATGAAGAGGAGATTTTATAGTGCGTGGAGCAATCGTTTTATCTGGAGTTCCTCTGAAAGTAGAGAAACCAACTGAATAACAAGTTGCATCCCACACGTCTAACACTCTAGCCCAAGGATAGATCGCTCCGTTCCCAACTCATAGATTAGTCGTTAAATAAGCTCACCGAACATGTAATACTCGTTCTCAGTTTCTCTGCTACCCTCCAATAAAACTGTTTTCTCCTGAAAATAAGTGCAGCGTTGGAATGATTGGAACTTACGTTATCGAATGATTGCTAACCTTCTAAAGAAAGAGCTGTGTTTAGCGAAATTTTAAGCACAAATTTTTCTTTCTCTTACAGCGCTATCTAAAGAGCTTTTCAAAATGCAACACATTCTCGAGTCCTCCAGGACTTGTTCTATTTAAGTGTATTAGTAGTCTAGGAAAGGAATTTTATTTGACGAAGTTTATGGGAGATTAGGAAAAATACGCTTGGCTTATAAAACATAACTTTATTTTGGATGTTACAGCGTTATCATTATGAAAAGGTGCTTTGAAAAACAGGTCACGTACGGTTAGCGAAAGTTAAAAGCTTTCGAATGATTACCAACACACTTATGAAAGGTTCCTGCCCAGTGAACGAGGTCGAATATCCATTTGTCGCCTTCTAAGAAAAAAGTACTTTGATGTGCTTTAGAAATTAAAATACATTATTAATTAAGTGACAAACATAAAAATGGGTCTACGAAAAATGACGTTTGCAAGAAGTCAAAACATACTTATTAAGCATAGAAACCAAACTGCTTTTCCTAACACTGATTTATAGCCGAATGTGATAGTATTCAGCGCATGTACAACCATCAATCCAAGTACGCTATGAAAGAGAACAAAGCTAAACAATTAACGAATGTCTTCAATTTTATTTGTTTTGTCACGAATATTAATACTGAATATATTTTCATATCATCATCCGCATTAAACTTTCGGCTGCATACTGTCAAAGAGCATTGTGTAGCTTCGTCAAAGACTTCTATGCAATATAAACGAACCCAGAAGTAAAATACCTACCACAATATTGCAAATTCATGAATCTCAAAAGCTAAGGAGTGGTATGAAGTGAAAAGTCGGTAATACATATTTTTTCCTCCTCGTGTTTTGATTAACATCGAAATCTTGTTTTGAGCAGATGGCATGATTACCAAAATACAAATCTCATTTTTTCTACGCTGACGTGACACTCACCGATCGTCTGTTTTGACTGATCGCATCATCGTGGAATAAAAAAATTTGTCATTCATGCGTTAACATGACATCGATTTCTTTACATATCTAAATAAGCTGAAATCGAATGCTGAAATTTCCACACTTAAATGGTCACATGAGAGAGAAATTTGAATATCTACAAGAATTCTTCAGTTTATGTTTACAGCAGTCGTATGATGGTGTAAGTATGCATTGAGGAGGGTTGGGAGAAATGGATAGCATCCGTTCCAGACGGGAGTTGCCTGTGTTTCACTCATACCGAAGCTTTCACGCAAACTTGTTGTATTTTTTCCTCTTCTGCTGCATGAAAGATCGCCTGTCTATGATAATAAGTAAGAGTTTGCTAATTTTCATATTTTGAGAGAAAACTAAAATTACTTATTCATAGGTCTCTTAATGCCATCGAGCGACTGGGGAAGTATCAAGTTCAATGTCCACGTGTCGGCTCCAAATGATATATTTAAGATGTGGCTTTCCGATTTTTCGGTGTTTTTCGCATCTTTCAATTTGGCTCGATCGGTGTTATGTCAGCATAGAAAATTCGCTCAATTGGATATTCCAGATCATGCTAACTGCTCAAAAAACCTACCAATGTTTATCAAAACAAGTATTACATGAAACTGCCCATGTTAAGCCCATATAAAAGTGGACAATTCCGCCGACCAATCACTCAACAACGATGAATACTCCCTTCGCTCTCTTCATTTTTATTGCGGTACGTTTAACACTGTGAGATAATGACAAATGGAATAAAGTTAAGGAAATTTATCAAATCGTTGCAGGTAATGCAGGCAGGCAGCGAACACTATCGCTACAAAGGTTTTCGCTTTTTCTTCATATCATCGTACTTCACCACTGATTTTAAATTTCTACGAGTGTTCTTTGTTTGTATGATCCATTTTTTAGAAGTAGCAATTCCGGAGAGCTGTGATAATATCACACAAATGACTTCTACACTGAGGCGGCAATCTTTGTGGTTGCACAATACTATGAGGTCAGTATGAAAAAGGACTCTAACTAAAAGTTGCTTAAGTCATCGTCTTCTGCTTTGTGATTACAACAGTGAAGCAGATTTTTCTATATGAAGATACCTCTTCAGATGGGCTTTCCAAAATGGATGGTACGAAGGCGAAGGTTTTCCGAACTCTTCTAACATGAGTCTTCTGGTGAAGAAACGTTTTTCTTTACAAAACACTGGCTTGATAAAAATGCGAACAGATTTTCATTATGGCTTTGCAGAATTATGACTGCGAATTAGAGAAGGCTGCCTACAATATTGCAGTGTTATGTCCCAACAACACTGATCCAAGCTTTAACTATACAGGGAGCAACAATTTCACTGGTTTCGTTGAGGCATATGCCAACACGGATTTGCTTGTTCACTTCTTTCAAAAAGTGAGAATCAAAGATCTATGTATAGCTCCAGCTATGAAAAACTCTACCCTTCCAGCATTTTTTTTCTTTGAAAAATAATCATTTGAGTGCTTAAGTTGTAAATAATAACTTATTTGATACGCTTTGCAAAGTTGTATTCACGTAACTTACAACATTTAATGTATTTAACAGCACACACTTTAGTAAGAAATTTTTCTCTCTTCAGGCGTATTGGTTCTGGCATTCGACCCGAAATACAACTCTGGTTGGTCTAACGCCTTCGGAGAGCAACAAAGCAATGATCCCTTTTCTTCAAGTATGTTCTGAATAATTTTTTTTCAACAATCTTCGGATTGACGAGTTACAAACAGAAGTGGAGTGCGAAAAACTCGGTAATGATTGAGCACCAACTTATATTAATTAAGCAGAGCAGTCGGCCTTTTATCACCCCAATCGACCGTTAGCAAGATTTCCGTTTGAGTCACAAATTTGCAGAGCCTTTACGATAGATAAGTATCTATGATGCTGAAATTATAGGTTCAAAAGATATTTCCAGACGATGGTTGGAAGTATGACAAAATTGGGATGCGCCTTCTATCCCTATTGTAATTCGTCCGACACCTCTCTCGTAAACACCTCTCTCCTCGTATCGTATGTTTGTCAATATGGAGAGCCGTAAGTCACTAAATCACAATGATTTCTCAAAAACTGTTGACCCTTTTTTATTTAATCGATATAGGCATTTGGAAGTCGGCATTCCAATATACACCAATGGTACGCCATGCTCCGAATGTAATAGTAGTAGTACGAGCTGCGTCGACGGCGTTTTGTGCAACTATACGATGCATTGATTTTCAGTATTGATAAAGACTTTGGTCAACTAATCGTATTTTCTGACATTGGATATGGGACTTCATTGGGCAGTCTTCACAGAGTTTTTTCACTGTGCAGATCCCAGCACTTCTAGCATTCAATTGCTTTTCGTCTTCTTATTCAACGACGTATAATACTAGTTGAGCGCGTCTCTCTGTAACCTCGAAAATAGCCTAGCTGTGGCATGTGGCGTTCGTTGTTGACGGCTAGGTAGTAGTGGGGAATGGGATTTAGCCCGCGATGAACATCGCAAGTACTCGATTATAGTGTTCTCACTCCCCAACATTCCTGCTAACTTAATTTCTTCTTTCAATCAAAATCTTGGCCTATATATGTTACATACCTCGATTTATATACATGAAAAATCAAGCAAACATAAAAAAAGCTCTCGGCGTTGATAAATCCCTGAGGAATGCGCCGTGCATTCGACTTCAATTTCTAACTTCGTTTGAGGTGATTGAATGCACATCTGGCTTTTACAATGACTTGCGGTATCCTTCCGCTGAACCGAGTCAGTGCTGCTTATCCTCCCAGACAAGTCTGAGACCTGTCTGGTACCAATGAGCCATGAGCGCGAGATCGAACCAGTGATCTCGTGTGCGACGCAGAGCACCTCTAACCACTGCGCCACATGCGCTCTAAGCAAACATATATAAACAATGAAGCGAGAAAAAAGCAATAGGAAGGAAAAAAAGCAAAAAACAAAGAAAAAGTTTTACAATTTTTTCAATGGGTTTTCGTATTTATGCAGAGTTAAATTTTTGTTGAAACCTCTTACGTTTGAGACAAGCATGGTTGAAGCTGCTTTTGCGATCGCTTCTTATTTGATTTATAACTCGTTTGATTTTATCTCCAATAATGGCAGATCAACATATTCAAATCATACTGTTCAATAAACACTTTGGAGCTGAAATGAATGAACTAGATAGATATATACATATTCATCATTAAAAAGATCACACAAAGATATCAAAAGCGAAACATTCGAAGCCTCACAGAACGTTTTGCTCAATCTAAAAATTTGAGCTGAATTCATCAATCAAACTGTGTAACAACATATCGGTGAGATTGCCTATAGAAGAAGGTTACGGTGAGCTTCTTTTACTAGGCAGACATTCGAAATAACTTTTAAATTTCATTTTCACCACGTGTAAAATACGCTAACAGAATTTTTATGTTTGACATGGCATTGTTTGTAATATTTGACGATACCATCCACGCGCAATCGAGTGTACAACCCTACCCATTTAGTGATATTTTTACCTAATGGCAGGTGAAAGTAGTACGTCTGCTTTTTATCTATATATGGGTTAGGATCCCCGATAGGACTGGCTTAAGACGAGGCACTGCCCAACTGAAGAGGGTGTCAAGGCGAAACTGGTGTATTGAGCACTATAAGCCTGACAATGACAAACTACATTCATGGCTCAACAAGTAGTTATCAAGCATATTCTGTACTCTCCTAATTCTTCAAACCCTGTCGTTGTTCAGTTCGACCCTATATTGAACAACTGACCAATTTCGAACACCATTATCTTACGTGGCAATTTAACGACCCATTTCCTTCCAAGTTCAGCACATTTTTAGATCGCCTATGTGATTAAAAACTCGCTAAATGAAGAGGACTATACCAACAAGGAAGGTTATTGTATGCTATGCGGAAATAAGAAGAATAGACTCTTTTTGGTGGACAAAAACTTTCTATCAGATTGTTAGTAATCATCCGAAAGTTTCAATCCCAGGCTATTGTAATACATGTTTCACACACGCATATTTTCTAAGGACAAAGCTCTTCTCTCCAATTATAATCAACCACTAGTTAGCATAAGTTTTGATAATTCCAGCTCTACACTTACTTTCTGACCAGACCGTTTCACTCTGAAGTAGCAGAGAACTGAGTTTCACATACAGAGTGCACTTGTTTGTCGGATACTGTGAGTGCTAACCGTGGATTCGATACGACGATCGATCGACCGCGTTGGTGCCACTCACATGTGAAGTGCAATTTTTTCAATCAGAAATTTTTTCATTGCTTTGAAAAGAAATTTGAGATAAACGTATGACTCTGATGCCGCAGTATTTTCTCTACATTTTTATATAGTTCCGTGCTTTTAGCGAAGTAGTAGTAAAGCGCGCAATCGATGTAAAGCATAAATTACTTTGAACGCGGGTTTTTCGCAAAAAAGAGCACGTAGCGCAGTAGCTAGTGGTCTGGTTTTTGAATGCATATGAACACTCTTATGCAAAGTTATTGTGCAGGGAACGGAGTCGTTTCTTTATTCATTTCCGGATAAAATACAAGGCCCCAAAAAATGTTGATAGTAATGTGGTTGGGCCAAACTTTGTCACTGTTCAAATCGATTATTAGTTCAACAGCTTGAAAATCTTTAAAACCAATATAGTACAAAGTAATTTCAATAACCGTTTTGTATGAAACTAGGCACCTTTTTTGGGATATCTGCATAACTATAAAGAAATCGCGAAATGGACTCGACTGCATTAACAAAAAACTAATGCTGACTGCAATGTAGTTGCGTCATTGACAATGATCGTGTATAGTAAAGAGCACATACATTCAAGAATTAGTGTAAGCTCACTTCATCAGAAAGAGCTTAATAAAGCTCAGAAAGTTCGGAAAAAATCACAGTATAGGAGCGAGAAATTCGCTCGGTGAAGGTTCTTGAGTCGAAACGTTTCAGCGCGGTGAATTGCGCGGGTTGAGGCCAATTGTGAAAACAACACTTGCTTTCATTCACTTGAGGACAGTCAGAATGAAAAACATTCATAGACTTACAAGAATTAACCTGTGAAACAAAAAATTTGTCAAAATATGTTTTTCATGATTATGACATTATGTTTCTTTTTGGTTTGATGTTGCGATGTGAAAGCGAATTCTTTGACTAAATGAAAGTGCCATAGCTGCTATTCGTCTCTAGCTCCTAAATTATTTAAACCAGAGAGCGCAAACAATGCGTTTTTGGCAGTAAGACTTTAACATACAAGCTCATCGTTGGTCAGCTCTCAAAGTCAAACAAGCATTCATCCCAGCCCAAAGAATAGCTCTCAAATTTCTTTGATCATGTTGCTTTGATCCGATAACCAGCGACTGTTTGTGGTGAAGACATGAGAACAGCCTAGCATCGCAACGCCATAATATGAAGAAGAATCAACCGATCATTATTCCATGAAGTTTGTGACGAGAATCAGAAATAGGTATGCTACAGCAAAACGTGAGCGCAAATTCCAAAGCTTAAGTAAATAATGGATGCAAGTTTATGAATCAAATGTAAAGACTGATGGAAAGAACACAGTATGTGGCATCGCGCCAAGTAAAATGGAAAAATTATCCCATTCTTGCTTTACAACACTTTTATTAGTGCTTATCAGCAACTCTATAATGTTGTCTCATCTGGAGTGGTGAAGTTCCAGTTGTGAAAATGTGTAATTTTCATTCATATAGTCCACGAGAGTAAATGATGTGTTATACTAAATATATTTAGTTGATTTAGCACCTATGAATATTTATGTGAGATATGGATAAGATGACGGCGTGAAGTTAGAAGTCGGTACAACGTTCGACGTTGATTAACTCATAAGCCTTCGTGTATTGGAATTCACAATGCATCATGGAGGTGATCAAATGCGTAATCAACTTGTGCAATAGGATGTGAGGGTCTATCGGTCTAACAAGTCAGCATTGTTATCCATTTAGATAAGTCTAACACCAATTTGAGGGCACTGGAGGGAGCGAAGTTTTAGTAAGCCCGAGGCGTGTGATCGAATCATGCGTGTGCTGCGCAGGTTACCTAATCACTATGCCACACGAACTCCTTCCTAAAAGTTGCTTTACGAAGAGTATCTGCTAGATTGATTCGACCCTTTTTGGTTATAAGGGAACAAATGAATATCATAAGAGTGTCAGTAATCATCTTGAAACGGCCACATCCGTCTTTTATCCAGCTCATCCCATTCCGAAGAAAAGCAAAAATCCCTTGCCCGCGTCTGTGCATGGTCTTATTTTCCCCTGCACTGCACCGCAGAGAAACGATCATACCAGAAAATAAGCACAGCCCTGGAGCATGGAAATTCAGAATTTTCAAGTGGAGTTTTGATTTTAATTTGCTTCTTTAATTCCTACGATATCGAATGACTACCGATAGTCTAAAAAGCTCTCTCGTTTGAAAACTATGCGCGTATGAAGCACAATTCTATTATAGCATAATAAACCATAAATCCATAATAAACCTCAATAAACCATCACCTGTATCACCCGTCGTCCCGTTGATCGTCGAGTGACTCGAGCGGGTACCAACAGCACTTCCATTTTTCCCTATCGTGTGTAAGAGTAGTCCGGTGGGTCCTCCTCGCTCTAGGGATTCGCTGAACATCATATCTTTCTTCTATCGCTTTCGTGAAGAAATCGAACCAACGAGACGGTGGTCTTCTTTTAGAGCGCTTGACGTCCCGAGGAATCCAGTCGGTAACGGCAATCGTCCATCGGTTGTCGTTGAAGCGCATCACGTGTCCGGCCCACCTTATTTTCGATATCCTGGTGTGTAGAACGTTCTACACGCCAGGAATAAACCATAATCCATAGTAAAGCATAATAATAAGCCAAAATAAACCATAATAAAGAATAGTAGTAGAAATAATAATTCTTTAAGCATGCTTTGATTCATTTTTTTTTCTGAATTTATTCTTCTTATTCACAAGTCTAGGCAAAACGACGTTACCAGCAGGCAAAAACTCACTTGTTAGGAATACAAACCGAACTGCTTTCCATAACATTAATTTCTAGCCAAATGTGGTAATATTCAGACCTTGTAAAACGCATTAGTTCAAATACGCCGTGGCAGAGAAAAAAGCTAAGCAATAAGCGAATGGTTCAATTTCAATGAGAATACTTTTAAGTCACGATTATGTAAAACAAGTATATTGCTCTTATTATTATGAGCATCACACTATCCGCTGCATACTGTAGGAAAGCACTGTGTAGACTGGCCACAGGCTTCTTCGCACTTTCAACGATGCCTGAAGTAAACCATCATACACGGTACAACAAATACATGTATCTTATAAGTTAAGGAGTGATATTTAAGTCAAAAGCAGTAGCATATTTTTTGTTCCACGTGTTTTGATTAACATCGGTAACTTGCTTTGAGGAGGTGGCTTGATTACTAAAGTATAATTACCGCTGACGTAACACCCACCGATCGCCTGTTTCAAGCTGATCGCATCGCTGATCATCATGAAAAATAATATTTTGTCATTCATGCATTGACATTACATCGATTTCTTTACATGTTTAAATAAGCTGAAATCGGTGGAATTTTCACATTCAAATGGACACATGAGAGAGAAATTTGATTATCTGCATGAATCTCTTGATTTATGTTTTCAGTAGTGCTATGATGGTGTAAATATGTATTCAATAAGGTTGGGAGAAATGCATAACATTCATTCCAGGCGAGAGTTTCCTGTGTTTCACTCATACTGCGGCGTTTCACGCAAACTAGTTGTATTTTTCCTTTTCTGTTGTCTGAAAGATTGCGTCTCTATAACGAAAAGTAAGAGTTTGCCAATTTTCATATTTTGAGAGTAGACTGAAATCACTTGATCACAGGACTTTTGAAGTCAACGAGTCAGGTGTTCAGATCAATATCCACGTGTATCATAGATATCAATATCAAATTGGTGGATTTAAGATGTAGTTTTCCAATTTTCGGTGTTTTTTCGCAACTTTCAATGTAGCTCGATCGGTGTTACATCAGTATAGAAAATTAGCGAAAATTGGATTGTCTTGATCATGCCACCTGCTCAGAAAAAAAACCTACCGACGTTTATCAAAACAAATAGGACATTAAATCGTCCATGTAAGCCCATTTAAAAGTGGGCATTTCCGTTGAGCAATCATTCAACAACGATGAGCACTCTCGTCCCTCTTTTATTTTTGTTGCTATGTTTCAACACTGTGAGACAGTGGCAATTTTATGTAACAGAGTTGGAGAACCTTAGCAAATCATTCTATGTAAGCCAGGCAAGCGGCAAACACTGTCGCTACAAAAGACTCCAATTTTTCTTGAGTATCACCGTGCTTCACCACTAATTTGAATCCCTACGTGTGTTCTTTGTTTGCACAGTCATTTTTTAGAAGTTGCAATTCCGTAAAGCTGTGACAATATCACAGAAATAATTCCACACTGAGGCGGCAATCTTTCTGGTTGCATAATAGTATGTCAGTACGAAAATAGATTTGAGCTGAAAGTTACTTAAGTCACCGTCGAAGGTTTTGTGATTACAACAATAAAGCAGTTTTTTATAAATAGGAATGCCTGATTAGATGGTCGGATATTATAAACACGAACTTTTCCAATCTCGTCTAACGTTAGTCTTCCGGTGAAGAAACATTTTCTTTCCAAAACATTGATTTGAGTGCATAAGAGATTTCTCCTAGACATTTAGTAATTATGCAAAAGTCTAAATCTCTGCAATTTATATAAGCTAATCAGTTTCATAAAAAAACTTTTTATTCCGTTGTAATTACGAAAATAAAATTATGTTTCACACTCAATTCTATTCACCTGCTTGACTGAGGCTTCGATATGGCTCTTCACTAAAGTTTTCTTCGCCATTAGATAGCCCAAATCCCGAGAATTTAACGATTTAACTGGTTTTTTGAAAGTTATTATAGAACGTTGTAAGAGCAAAAAGAACATCACATTTTACGCACAAAATGTTGCCCCGCCATTTGAACGTCATAGGTGGTTTATCGGTATTTATAGATGAAGTTTATTCGTCAGAAGTATCTTGTCGTTACATATAGAATAGAATATCACGAATAAACATTTTACAAAGGTTTTTCGATACAACAAGTGACTACTTCTCTGGAACGCATCACTCGGATCTCCCTCTCTGAGGGATCACGCCAGGTTAGTCGCGAGTGCACATGGCGAACCCCAGGTTTTGGATAGGGAACTCAACGCGAACCAAAAGCGACCATGTGCTTCCCAGAGACGCATTTGGATTCAGGGGATGAGCTCGCTGCTTGTTCGGCGCCGATTTGATAGAACTCTATTTCTACAAGCCAAGTCGGCCAAAAGCCACCAATCAAGCGGCTGGGAAGTACATGGGAGGCGCTTAGGAGTTGCATCAAGAAATAAGCTTCGCCAGCCCTCCGATAGAGACTGGCAAGCCACTCGTGAGTACCCAGTTTCCACGTTACTAGCCTAGCAAATTACACGTTGGGTACAGAAAACGCTCGAAACAGCAATAAAATGGGCCTCATTCCCTGACCGCAAAAGAGCCCTTGCTAGGGCAACGCCAGGTAGGACGAGTACGAAGAGGCTGCTCAATTCTCAGGGTCAAACAAGGCTGTCAAAATCTAAACGGTCTAAAATGACGATGTGTACCTACAATGCAAGAACACTTGCACACGATTCCGCTATGTAAGATCTACTGATTCAAGCAAGAAGGATAAGGTATGACGTTATTGGACTGGCTGAGACGAGAAGGCGCCATCCATCCACGTTGTTTATGCAACCGGATAAGAGCTGTTTCTAGTAACATGCGATAGGAGAGGTGTTGGCGTTGGCTTCTCGTCAAATCGAATTTGACCATGAAAATCGATACATTTGGTCAACTAACAACCCGTATCGGACAATTA
>JAHQIW010005091.1:0-36056 GCA_019055375.1 Parelaphostrongylus tenuis | reverse complement strand
AGTGATTAGTGTTTTTAGGCAAACCAACCTTTAATACTTCTGCTGAGAAAGTTGTTGTTAACTTCCCGCTTTTTCGCCAAAAAGGTGGATGTTCCTCTAGACACTTGTTCTATTTCAAGATCGAGTTTCGATGCCATGCTTTAACGTCTCCTTTTTGTAAATGCGCTCTTCTATGTGCTAAGAAAATCTTCTTTTTTTGGCCTGGACCCATGAAATTCTCGAGATTCTTAAGAAATGTACAAAATCTGAGAAAATCATGCTTCGTGAGAATAAATTATGAGTGAATGACTAATTTTCGCTGCAAGCTCATATTGCCAGCCGACTGGCCCGATTATGGTGCAACCAGCGTCGGCTCCTTCATCTCTTATCATCCAGCCAGTTCTTAAACAGTGGTCGAATGTCCGATTTCAAGCCATTTTCTTAATCTGGTTAAATCCAGTCGGACAGATAAACAAAAACCCATGACAAGCTTGTCCTATTTAATTCCTGTAGCGGTGGTCGTTGTCACGTGTTGGTTCATCTGTTAATGTTTCGGGTGCGATCTAGCTCTAAACAATTCGAAGATTGAACCCACCATCCTTGGAACGCCGTTGTAGCTAATATTTAAACACGGGATGCCTGTTACTAAAAAAAAAATAGATAATAGCACAAGATCAATTTCTTTCCTGTGCGTCCATCTAATATCCTTAATTTAGCATGATAGCAGCAAGCATAGTGGCGCCGAGGGCTAGGTTTATACAGCAGTCCCTTGCCTGTCGTCGTGCAGGACTTTCTACTGTTTCGAATACCCGCGTGTTCCCGCATTCTCCCTAAGCGGCATCTGTCAAGCATCCTTCCTGTGTTCGGTCGTATGATATCTGGTTAAAATAATACTTAGACTCAATTGTTCTGCGGTATGGAATTCCCAATTTCTTTTTGCAATCGTATGCTCCGGATTGTCAATTGTGTCTTAAGTAAGATATTGTAACTCTGCACCACTCGAATTTGCATGACGCATTTCTTTCGCAGCTTCTGCGCCCAGCTGGCCGCTTGCGGTTTTGTGACAAGCGTCCAATTTGAGCGATTCATTTATCCTACTTTGTTTGTACTCCGTATTTTCGCTTCATGCTACTTGAGACCAAGGCTCCTTGTTTTTCGTCTTCTTTGCTTTCCGATTGGTTGTGTCAACTCTCTTATACCCTATCGCTATCAACACCCCGTCCTTGGTACACAAACTCAAAGGAACACTGTTGTGCATATAATTTTGTTGGCCAGCGTTCTTCCGCATCGTCCCATTTATCCGACACTGGTCATGTCCTTCCACTTATTTTTTACGTCTGTTGTAAATTTGAGGCTTTGGTTTTTGCACTGCAGCTCAAGTTCATTTGCTCCCAATTTATTCTAACTCGTTATATGGCGTCAGTGAATTGTGGTCTGACGGGGGACCAAGTGAAAGCCCCTTTACATCAGTTTTTTCCTCCGGTACCGAATACTACCACTTTAGTTAGATATGTAAGTGATTCTGTTCGTCATGAGTTTCCACATTGCGGAGAAGAAGCACACAGATTTTGTCGACGAGTTTTGATCTCTTCCCAGCATTTACTCAGCCCAGTACTTAAATACCCTTTGTCTCGCCCTACTTCTCCATGGCCTACTTTAAGAGAAACTGGACTCCTTTCCTTTTCGTAGCGTTTTGTTTTCATTATTTGATGAGCAAGCAAGTTGCCACCGTCTCCTCTTAGCCGGTCTCGGTGCTTGATACTCTCTTCTCACCCCCTCTCCATCGTAAAAGTGTGCATTCTGAAATCTGTGTCCTCTCCTGAACTGAACGAAGTCACGTTTGAAGTACTTTGAAAGAGAGCACAGGTGGCGTCCCGTAAAATTGCCATTTAGCTTAGTCACGCCTCACAGTGCCCCGTCTGTTGATCCAATGGGCTCGTGAATGTAATCTCCAGAAGACAAGTTTAGGGGGAATAACGCAGCGTCCCGAATAGGCGAAAATACGTCCACCATAAATGTGCCGTTCTGTCTGTTCTCTTTCTTTTCGAATGACAATCCAAGTTATGGCTATGTTAATTGCTCTGATAGGGCCGCATCACAAATTTCTTAAGGGTCCCGAAGCCAGTCTCTGTTCAAAACCTGCTCGTGCGGCGCCCCAGTGCACTCCCCGCTCCGTGCAGGGGTATTCGTTTTATGTTCACCTTCCCTGCATTACAAATCTTGCATTAATTTGCCCAGAGACGCAAAAAGACAGTGATTGCCTTAGTATCCGGTAAAAAGTCTTGACTCCTCTCATTTTCTAAGTATGCCTGTCCCGACTAAATTCCATCCGTCCGAAACGGGTATTGACCTATTTCTTGCTTTTGCGTTAACACCTAAAAAGTTTACCATCCCTACCCGGCATACAGTTTGACTAGTTGGCTCCTAGGAGGATATTATTCTTGTCAGCATCGACAAAGAATGCAACTGGCTCATTCAGCATCTTCACGTTGACGCTGTGAAAACCGAGAATCGTAAAGCCACTATGGAAGCTTGTCATCGCAAACACTTGAAATAGATACGTCAATTTGCAGTCGCACGAGCTACAAACAACCGAAATCTGACGTCCAAACATGCAAAACATAGCAGAGAGGAAACAAAAGAAGATCTTAGAGAGGGAAGAGCACCAACTATAGCGAAAGTTGAGAAGAGCATTCGTAAAACTCATCGAAGCTTTTCCAATTACAAAACTAACATGTTGCACTTCAACGCCTCTGAGACAGCTTTTTCCAGAAGGGAAATGGGCTAAACTATCCACAATTGCTATTCTGATCTCTTCAATAGCTAGATCCGTTACATGGAATAAAACTGAATGAAATTGTTTTTGCACTTTTTCTCCCTTCCGATACCAGCTGTTTCGAGGGTGTAGACTAAAACAACACCTGATCCCGTCAGGATAGGGCCAGAGCACCTGAAGAACGTAGCGCCAGTCCTTATCAACACACTAATTAGGCTCTTCACTCGTTAACTGTCAATCACTCATCTGTCTGTCTCCTACAGACTTCACCCCAAGCATGCTTAATGGGACTAACAGAGCACTGGAAGGAAGATACATGCGATGAAGCAGGGTCTCGAAGCATTTCCATTTTGTCCAGATCCACACAGATCAAAAGACTTCTTAGTTCCACGAGAGTACACGAGACCGGCTTTATCTCACTTTAGTTGTTTCAAAGAAGCCTTCGATTAACTGGAAACAGATGCATAGTAGAGGCTTCAGGAAGCCTGGGTATTTCTGACCAGCACATACCGATTATTCGTATTCATTGCCACCCGTCCAAATGGGACAATTCGATAGTGAAGATCCATGGTCGACAATTGAACCATCTTCGCTTTGCTGATGATATTGCCTTTATCACACCAAGCATCAGTCAGGCGGAGCGATTGTTGAGCGATTTTGACAACGCGTACAGAAAGATTATTCTCCGACTAAATCTAATGTGAACAATGTCATGTGGAACGGGTGAGTTTTGGATGCCCCCATAAACGCCCAACGAAACGAATATTTTGAATGCTCCAAATACGTTTATCCAGGTTGTGAAGCAATTATAATGGACGACCTAGTTCCAGGATTGAGCAGGAGGACGCGAGAGGCTCGCGAAGTGAGTTCTCTTGAGTTCCCATGGCCTGTCACCATATTCCTCATCATCTAAAACTTCATTTCCTATAAGAAATTTCTCGAGCCACCACTGAACTCCACGTTCGTTAGCAGCTTTCAAGCAAAATGCACTGTTGATTTAGCAAGTCGTTTCTGCTGCTTTGCGACAGATCTTGACCTCACGGCATGAAATATTACTCAGAACTGTAGCAATCAACATTCTTATCGTAGTCTAAAACTGGTATAGAATAAATAGCAAGTGAAACGTCGTTTATAATAAAACATAGAGCGAGAAATGCGTATGGACATGATTTGCAACATTACCACGACAATATTTCTAATAAAACGGCGAATTTTCAACAATGCTCAGAGCACGTTTGCTTTGGCATTAACCAGATATATATACATGTATATATAGACATATATACATGTGTATATATACATGTATATATATACATATATACATGTATATATATACATGTATATATATACACATGTATATCATATACAATGTATATATATATATATATATAGCTAATGTAAAGGAGTTCAACGCCGATATGTGCCTATAAAGCTAAACCGTTTGCGGTTGGTTAACACATCGATAGTTTGCATAGCAGGAGTGACAGCAAAACAAGGGCCACGGTAGTGAAGTAGTGATTCACAAGCGCCCGGAAAAGGTAAAATGCAACTTGAAAGTAGTCCGTGATTCAATGTTTTGCATATTACTCAACATGATTGCACATGTAATTATAACATCATATCTAACAACACCTTTCAATAGACTTTTCTTAAGACCTCGCTTAAGAATTCAATATAGTCTGATTCAATGTTTTGAGCTCTTCAGAGGATTAGTATGTCATCTTTGGTAGTAGACGAGCTTTGCGACTCCCTCACAAGCCTCAACGTTTTGATTGAAAGGTGTTGTTACAAACACCTATAACTTGGAATGAAGCGTAACTTCTCCGGCGGCGATTTTTTTGCTGGTAGTAGAGACGATCAGCCGAATGGTATGTGGAACTGATGAGCCGGAGAGAAAGGCGAAACGTGCATCTATCACTAGAGATGCCATAGCCGGCCTCTGAAAACCCACAACATTCGATCAGATGGCTGCCCACCGCATGCATGTGGCGCAATGGTTGGAGCTGCGCCGTGTCGCACATGTGATAAGAAGTTCGATTTTGCGTTCAGAGCTCATCAAGCCTTCCATCCCTCCAAGGTCGCTGTATTGCTACCAGACTTCTTTGAAAGGACAGCAACACTGGCACGATACTCATTGCAAAGGCTATATATGTATTCAATCACCTCAATCGATATATAAACTGGAGACGATTTCATGACACATCCCTAATGGATTAGTCAAAACCAGAGCTTTGGTCGTTTATCGACTGACGAAGAAGCGATTAAATGAACAGTCCTATTTATTAGTGAACAATTCGTTAACTAATTTATTTGCTTCAAAGTAACGGGTTGAATAAATCATATAAATCTGTTGTTTATCGAAGCACGGCGGCTAATTTATCGTTTTATGAGACGGTGGCTACCGCCGAAAGGAAATGCGATACTAACGGTCCCAATGTCAAGATTCGAACTGCTCTGTTCACCACACTTTGCCACATGTCTCTCGACCAATTTGGCCCATGATTATGTTTGTGGTCTAAAAGTATCTTTGTATTATCAAAATACAGATGCATAGAATAAAAAAAGTTCCAAACCGTGAGAGTTCCTAAAATTGACAATGTGTTCGCTGGGAATCTGCGTCAACTTTTCCCCAGTGCTTAGTTTGCACATGTTATTTATGTTGCATATTACAGTCACTGTACTGTCAAAGATCACGCATTTTGGATCCATCATAGCGTTAACTGCAAATAACTTCTCAACCCAAACATTCATTTCTTGGCAGGAATTGAGCACTTCCACAACACTTTATTCATCCGTGATCACGTCTTATTCAAATTGTGCGGGACGCAACAGTTCCAGCCCTCGATGAGCCCCTTGCATTCATTGTTTAATGCTGAAGGATTTCGTGTCTTTTTTATGAACGTCGTAGAAGCCGGCTGAGCACATCTCGCAGTCTCGAGGAAAGTAAGCCGGAACGCCCCGTGAGGCGTTCGTTTATTGATTAGTGGAGGGCGTAGGAGGGCGGATGGGAGGGACAACTAATGGCATGACTCCGTGGCGATTATCAGTGACCACTCGGCCACCGCCCACTTCTCGGAAATTCAATACAAAAAGGATTAAAAGTATGTCCCGGTACGGATTAGATACGAGTTCCTGGCCAAATGTTTTACATACCACTCAATACTCTTAATTGCTATATGTATTATCATAACAGAGTACAAAACAGTGAGAGTGAGGAATTTATTTTTCAGGATTTTGCAGCCTTTTGAACGGTTTACAAAGATTGGTGCACATGCTAGTACACATTTAATTAGTTACGGTCGTAAGGGAACAGTGTTTCCAATAAATAATGACACAACGCTAAAAGACATTTTTTGCTAACAATAGTGTACTGATTATTGATTATTGACGCTTATTCGTAGCAATGAATAGAAGTGATTGCTCCTGATATAGGAAATGAATAATAAACATGAGTGAAATGTAGACAAATGCAAATAAGAAAGCATGAAGTCGTTTCATAAGAGTTCCAAATATGATTTTCTCGTAAGCATTTGTGTTTCTCTACCGAAAATATGCAGTTTGAAAGAAAGATTTGGCAAGATTTTACAGGTTGCGAGGATAAAACGATGTTCGTATAGAGTATAAGTGTTTATAAAAGTTTTCACTCATGAAACATTAGAGCATAACCTCTTTTAACTGCTTGGGATCCACGTTGACTTTGTGCGCTGCGCGCGGCGAGACAACCGGCGGCGCGGCGAGCGCAGCTTGTTACGATGATTCTTATTGTCATTGAAGAGAGTTTGATTGTCAGTAACAGACGAAATATGATAAAGAGATTTCAGTAATACTATAATTGGTTGGGGCATGTCAAAACAATCATAAAACAGATGAAATGTCCCCTAAATGTGGTACTGCAACTTGTGATGGCGAGGCGATTTCCGTGACAATTTGGAGAAATCCCTTTGAAATTTGTAAAGTTTAGAAGTTGGAGATGCTTTAGAATTTTAAACCGCTTGGGAAGCATACGGGTCATATTGATCCATGATTCATTTCGCGCACCAGAGTTTTATACGGAGCACGCATGGAAATTTGGAGGATAATACTTGGTGAATTAGGTTTACTGGGTAAACATTGTCACTGAGTAATGATGAACTACCATTAAGGAGAGTGCTGTAAAGATTTTTGTGCATTTTTTGAGTGAAAGAACGATATTTTTCGAGAAATAAACTATTTTCAACAAGAAAAACCTAGCCTATCCTGAAATGGCCACATTTCCAACCGTTATTTACATTTGTTTCTTTTTCTGGTTCATGTATTTATAGATACTCCATAGCATAAAAAATAACAATTCTCATGCTGTGCTTGGTTTGTAGTTCTATCTTCTTACCACGTTTTCCTAACCATAAAATAGAAGGTTTTGCAATCGTAGTTCTCTTTTTTGGACTTCGCAGGGAAATTTTCGATGTTATATAGTGATATTGTAAATTCCAGTGGATAACATAGTACTGGAGAGACACATGAAAACGTAACTTTAGTGAGGAGACCGTGTAGTTTGCTTGAAAAAATCTACTAATCCCTACGAACTGAATGGTATGCAGTCGCATCATGTTAATTTGATCGTACTTCCTCTCCTTTTCCATTCAGCAAAGCTTTTTAGTTACACTATTACGAATCATTCGACAGCTAGAAAACTGGATAATCTAGTACTGAACCTTATTTACAAGGAGACTTGCACAGATAGCTTTACCAAGAAAAAAAAGAGATGACTTTGTGCTCAAGCGAGCGCATGGGGCGCAGTGCATGAAGGTGTTCTGCATCGTGCACGAAGTCATTGTTTGATGCGCCATCATAGCTCACCAAGCTTTCCAGCTCTCTTGGATGAGTGAATTTGTGCCAAACTCTTCTACGAGCACGAGCATCGCTGTCTCGATAGAGCGGAAAGCCACTGCGAGTCATCGTAAATGCTAGATATGCATTCAATGAACTCGAAGGTAGTTGAAAATTGAAGACGAACGCATGAAGCGTTTTCTCAGGGATTGACCAACGCCGAGCGCCTTTTTTATCTCCTATAAACGTAATTCTAGTAGAAACAACGCCCATTTTGTTTTAAATATCCCTACTTTTAAATGCGACGGCTACATCTTGGAATAGCAACTCAGTTGCAATTTGTATTGACCGTATTGTGACACCGTAATTCTAAACAATATTGCCATCAATGTACAACTTCTATAAAAAAGGATAAAGAGTAAAGTTCGCGGCATTGTTGAATCCCTGAGGGATGCGTCATGCATTCGTCTTCAATTTTTAACTTCGTTTGAGGTGACTGAATGCATATCTGACAATGACTCGCGGTGGCCTCCCGGTGTGCAGAGTCAGTGCTGCTTATTCTCCCAGGCAAGTCTGAGACCAGTCTAGTATCATTTACCGATCGCAGAAAGATGAATGGCTTGGCGAGCCGTGAACGCGAGATCGAACTATCGACCGAGATCGAACTATCAACGCAGAGCAGCTGTAGCCGCTGCACCACATGCGGTCACAACTTTTAATTTGATATAAGTCCGTGACGTAGTTATGGGCAGCTTCAGGTGAATGCAGATAGTTTTATTGAGGTATTTGCGAAAGCTGAAACCTAACAAAGTACAATAGTTTCTCTTAAGACAATTTAACTAAAAAGGAATGCATTAAAACACCTGAATCAGCTCCTTATTCGAGTGACAAATGCTGCCTTGATAAATGATGTTCATAGCGCAATACAGGATTATAAAAATGCTCGTAGCTCCCAAAGGATAGAATGAAGTAAAAACTGATTATATAAAGTATCCAACTCCTGAAATACACTGATAATGGAAACTTGGGGGGATTTAATGGCATCGCAGCAGTGTGCAACACTATTCTTGGCAAACTATCCATTGCCCTGTAACTTGCCGTCTTAATGATAATTTTGAGGTATAAGTCATGGGGGTTACACCAAAATTGGGAGATTTATCTCACAATACTTTATTCGGAAGTACAGACTGGTAATATAGTTTATAATTTGACCCTTCTTCCAAAGTCCCAATCTTTTGCGTGTCTAACTTCAAGGTTGGTCTGTATGCTCTACGTAATCAGCGTCTCTAACCCAAAGCAATGCAGTATACTCCAATGAAATGGAACACGTTTTTTATCGCACTCTTCGTAACTAAGGACTTATCACTAAGGACCGATTTAGTTAAACTAACATCTCCATGTAGAAAGCATACTATTTTTCTACTGGATTTCTACTCATGAGGCCTTCGATAGTAGAAACAGTACCGATACTCCCTCTAAAAGTCCTCATTTGAAGAGAAAACTTGATACTTAAGAAAGGTTTATATTTTGAACTATTATACAATATTCTTACGCTTCTTACTTACATTTGTTCATTTTCCAATCGTATTTAACGACTTATTGCCAGCGAACTGGCTTTAATGCCAATATTAGTTTACAATCCCGTATTTTTCAGTGACAGACTAGTTATCAAATGTCAACCAATATCCAATCATTTCAATGAAAAATGGGATGATTTCCAGGTTAAGGTGTTAGTACAACTAAATCAGTCTCTAGTAATGAATCTCTAATCACATAGAGCGCGATAGTAAACGAGCTCCATTCCATTGGAGTAAGTATACTGTTTTGCTGGGGTTAAATATGCTGGCAAGATGGACCATACAGCTTAGCCTTGCCAGCTAGAACACACAGAGGGCCTGGTCCTTGAAAGTCAAAGGGTGGAGAAAAACGATAACTGTCCTAAAGTGCCAGCACTTTGTTATTTCTCTTGATTAAGTTATTTTCGCTGGGCTATTATAAAAGATTTGTGAGACAAACATTTCGAACGCGTTCCATCTCTTCTAAAGCTGTTTGAGCCAAGTCAAGGCTCCCCAGTTGATCTCCTCGTTGTGATCTTCGCCTTCGTTTTCGTTTGGGTCAGATCTTTGGACGAGCGCCACACATAGATAATATCTGTTTTTCTAACTAATGTTTTCCTTCGGTTTTTAATAATTCTGTGGTGTACCGCGTTTTGCCGAATGCGTTTATGTTGCCCTGCCTTTTCCTAGGAAAGAACATTTCATTGCACCATAGTAATCTTCCATAGGTTGAGAACTGTAGATTTTGGTGATAGGTACGGTTTCTGGAAAGATTTCCCTACTACTCTTTTTCTTATATTATCAAGCCTAGTACATTGATTTGCGAAGATTTGGCCTTTTCTCATAACTTTTCGATATAAGTGCGGAAAATAGCGATCAAAAGTAGTTTGTACACACAAGGAGCATTCTGATTTACTGATGAGCCTTCAGAACCTCCTAGACATGGTCAATTTGAAGAGATTTGGATGACTAGATAGTGGATGAGGGGCGAGAAATCATCATAAGAGCAACCATCTAAAAAGACTAATGCGGAATACCTGCATTAGTGCACCTGCTTTGCGTCAAGGAAATAAATGACTAATTCCAGCACACCTAGAACGATACAATAAAGTCTGTTTTATAATTTTGTGGAGATCTTAACTTATGTCATACACTAGTAATAAAAAATATTTGCGAATTATTGCTGAGAAGGCATCCCACGCAGTGTGTAGCATCATTTCTGGTGACCTATTCATATTCTTCAATAATCAAGCACTATGCTAACTTTTGCGCATCATACGGAATAAGAGATATGGAAATGAAGAGATACACACTGAGATATTCGATTTCTGAAGCACGAGTAATATTATGATTGATTACTCAACCATATTTGTATTTACGATATTTTACAACGACGAAGTGCTGTTGATATGTTAAATGGAAGGAAAATAGGATTAAATTACGAGTAAATGTAGATAAGGTAACACAGAAAGACTCCTAGCAATCAATCTTTCTTAATGGCACTAGAGTTTGAATTTCTTAGATAACTACCAGATTTCTATTGAAGGGGGCCACACAAGCCGCTTTTCGAGGCCGTCCTAACGCCCGCCGACCGACGAACTCCCTCCGTTCGGAAAGGGTTATAACAATAAAGTAGTCTGATAGGTCAATTTGAAAAATGACCAAAATCGGGCAGGTACTAAAATTAATCTCCACGGAAGTCTGCTCTCAGAGTAACATGGCTCGATGTTATATGTATCAGCTGTTTTATGTGCTTTTCCTCATTTGTTTGATTTTATGGTGCTCCATCTCCGAATTGTTTCATTGCAGCGAAAATAGTGGAGATAAGCCCTGACATAAAGCTGATAGTGTTTTTGGAATTAATATAAGCTTGGAAAATTTGAAAAATTAGACCTTAGCGTGATTTGATAATCAGGAACGGTGAAATTCCACGATTCAATCTATGAATGGAATATGTACCCATTTTCCTTTCAGTATTAAACATGAAATATTTGCATAGTCCGATAAAGTTCCTGAAAACCAATAAATTGAATTTCTAAAGTTTCATTACATATCATATTTGCCTGGATCGCTTATGATGTATTCCTAAAAATAGATGATTTGCGATGTTTTCCTCAGTAGAGTGAGTAGTTGCTAACGCTGTGCTTTGAATCTGTCGAGCGGATTTTCAATGTTGAAAACCTATGCAAGATTTTCTTCAAACTCCGCTTTATTGTATTCTTTCTGGAACCAAATTACAGTCAAAATCTCTCAAAATTCGGCTAGCAATTGAATTTAGTAATTGAATTGTAAATATCAATGAGAGGCTTTCTACAGACCACGACCTAACAAGAATAGCGCTGAAGGTGAGACGTTATTTTCTTTAGGCTGCTAGAGTGCATTAAGAAGATTATTATATTAACCAAGAACATTATTGAAACAGATGTTTCCGTTTTTCGATAAACTACTAAAAGCTTAAGGAAGAAGTTGTGTTCGGTAGAAAAAAGCCTCGAAATAACAGTGCATCTATACACACCATCTTTGAAGTGTTGAAAATCAGTCCTTCCTATATTGTTAGCGATGAACGCCGCATAGATAAGAGATTTGCAAATTTGAATTCGCCAATATTACATGTTGAATCTGCCGAACCGATGTTAAGTGATGAAAACCTACGCATGATATTCGCTGCAAGATCAGCTTTGTTAACTTCTACGTCTTTGCATTCCAGTGGCGCGTAGTTGATGGTGACCGTTAGCTGATTTAAAATGGCTACGATTATAGCATCGGGGAGGCCGGCGGCACGGCCCTGTTGTTCGAGGACATCAGACACCTCAAGAACATTTTTTTACGAGTTGGATAGTTAATATGAATGTTTTGGGAGGAATTGTTGAAGCTATACGAAGTGTTGGAGAATCGAAACGTCGATAGCCCTTTTCAAAGTGACGCTATTGTTTAATGAATAAGGAAAACGAACTAACTGCTTGCATTACAGTTCGCATCACAAATGCTCTAGCTGCATCTGCGCTTGTGGAAATGCCAACGGCCTGAGCAGCTGCGCTAGGTGACATTGAGTAAGTCATAGCCACTGGCAAGGTGAAGCCGGTAACGTTGAAGGTCCTTGAGCTCATTGTAGCTAAAGTTTACGGCTTCCATCTACGTAACAACTCATAATAATCCCAACAATCTTTTAGATGAGTAAAAGTTGGAATCAGTAAAGGTAGGCAAATAAAAAGGATAAAGGATAAAGGATAAAGCTCTCGGCGTTGATCAATCCATGAGGGATGCGCCATGCATTCGACTTCAATTTTTAACGTCGTTTGAGGTGATTGAATGCATATCTGGCCTTTACAATGACTCGCGGTGGCCTCCCGCTGAACCAAGTCAGTGCTGCTTATCCTCCTAGACATGTCTGAGACCTGCCTGGTACCAATTTACCGACCCCGGAGGGATGGATGGCTTGGTGAGCCATGAGCGCGAGATCGAACCATTGACCTCGTGTGCGACGCAGAGCACCTCTAACCACTGCGCCACATGCGCTCTAAGGTAGGCAAATAGATCAAAAAAATAAGTGAGAAAAATCAAATAGGTAGTAATGATTAATAGTGGCTCATTGTTGTCGTTTGATTCTTATATTGTTTGCTCTATGTATCCAGAAATTCTGCAGTCGCTTTTGATTTGTATTGGGCCAACTATCTTTCTGGAATAATTCTTAGTTCTAATGATAACGGATTACTAGGATGGAATGCTTACGATTCATGAAAATGTTTGAAAATGGATGCATTTAGACTTTCATGCATCGTGAAAAACCTAGGAAGTAATATGTGCAATACTTGCCTCCTGGAAGCGTTCCACATCCCAGCACCGCAGTGAAAGTATGTATGAAAATCAGGAGTGGACTTGACGAAACTTTGACCATGTTAACAAAACCGTTTCTAGAAAGATTTAAAATGCATCGCCTGTTATCACACTGAGCAATAACTAAAACGTGCTGGTCTTTGCTGTTTTGCTAAGTAATTAGGTGTGAATTTTCCCAAATGTTTTGCTTGCGTGTGACCCTCCCCCGTGGGTGCTCTCAAAGTTTTCGATTTCTCAAGAATTCTGACGTTTCCCTAAATTAAATAAAGCAAAAATCCTTCGAATGCCTTTATAATTACGATAAATACTAAGGTTGAAAAAATCATCTTTTGAAACACATGAAACTCAGAGAGTGGGATGTGATGTAAACCAAATATTAAATGAGACCAGCGTACGTGGCAGTGTTAATTCCTCAAATGCGCTAGTTTCTTCACTTTTCAATAGTGCATTTTGTCCCGCCCACCCCACATTCTATTGCTGTGGCATCAAATTTCAGCTTCTGGACAAATTAAGAGATGCAGAGAAAAACGACGTCGTTAAAAAACTCTACATCGACTGATCATAGCGAAGAATTACCATATCACGATCGTTATCATTACCACTATTATTCTCATTTCCAAAGTCATTATTATATCCATTATTGCATCACAATCATCATTATCATTACCAAAGTCATGGCCATTATCTTTATCATTATCAATGTCCTCATCATAATCATTGTCACTATCGCTGCCATTATCGTGAACGTGTCATTATCACCGTCATTACTACCATTATCAGTATCATTATCACCACTGTTATCATTATCATTATTATTGCCGTTATCGTAATTTTTACTACTGTCATTATCATTATTATCGTTATCGTTTAGCAATGCGATTTTCTCGTCGAAACATTAGAAATATAGACGGATCATGGGACATGGATGTTCTTTTTACTAAGATTGCCTCTGTTATAGCTTTCTCAACAAAATTTCATCATATTATGATGATATTGCGTCTGTCTTCCCACAGGATCAACCGCCTATCTACGAAGCGCGACGTCGCCATCAGAATATTGAGCATTGAGTGGAATTTGACGTCACGCAGTGTGTGACGAAACGCCCCACATGGTCCTCAAAGGGATATCCCTTTGCGGACGATGAGGATCATTATGCTTTTCAGCTGGGCGCCGTTCGCACATCATGAAGGTTGGTGCGTTCTCCAGAAGAAATTCAGTTTGATTGAATATTCAAAGGAACATTATCATCAAAAAACGACAAAATATCATTGATAAGATTGCTGTATGAATAAGTTAACAAAGTAATGCTTCCTGTTCCCAAAATCTTGCCCTGCTCAATAGAAAAAGCCATTTCCTTGTGAAAAGGAATGTATTTCCAGCTGTTATCAAGCAGTTTTTCCTAGCTTCCTAGTATTTCTATAGTTGATCAATTTCTTCGTATATTTTGATTTTGATAAGCTTATTGTGAGGAGCAATTGCCGTAGTACGGTATACTGATAAGTAAAGATACCGTTTTGCAATCGCGGTCCATTTTTTCAAAATCGTAGGGGATTTTTGTGGATTTTACTCTTCGACTCCTATGAGCTTTTCCGCCAAAAAAATCAAATTGTTATTAAAAGAACTTATGCAAACGTCTTCCTAGAAAGAATAACGCCCCATTATTTGAAAATCCTTGCTTTTGATAACAACTTCTGTCACATGTAATCTCATTTCAGGAATTGCGCTCGTGAGCCTTCGATTTTTTCCAGAAAAGACCTATTCAGCCAAATTATAAGTATTTATTCAATAGCGCGAAAATAGAAATCTTAGAATCAAGAATGGTTTTTCGGAGAGTATCTTCCGCTTATGCTACTAGCAAGAAAAAAATGTTTTGCGCTTACCGTAATGAACCCGTCCTTTCAGTTTACAACGGATTTTCCGATACGTACATAGTATAGCTTTATGCTATGGAAACCTCATCACTACGATAATTCTGCATATTACTATTGTAGGGACTTCTATAAACGCAGTTTTAGTGAAAAGAACGCTCATTTGCCTTAGAAATTCTTATTTTCTATTATGGAAGCTGCATTTCTATGAAAACGCTTTTTCAACTCCTCTCAAAAAATGCATGCTTCTAAGCCATCTTTTCCATAATGCTGACACGGTTTATATTTTGAAATCATGGCATTTCACTGTGACTTGATTTGAAAATTTTCAACCTAATGAGAGCCATCCTTTTTGCCAAATGCGACATCAGTTATAATCGATATAACAAATGCGATGAAATGATGACTCGTATTCAAAGTACTGGAGGATAATAATGAACAGAAGCCGACGCCATCGAAACGTTAGGCTTAAAAAAGATTTACAACAATCTTGTATGAATTCGTCAATAAAGCAATAATTGCGTATCCATACCGAGGTTTAATGAAGGGATTTACTACTACTTGTTACTCAAGAATGGGTATTACAGATCATCGTCTGAGCTCAGTTCGCTGTTTTGGCTTTTTAACCGCTCGAAGTGGTGTTCGGTCATATCAGTGATGCTCATTAGAGTTTCAAAGCGATTACATAGTAGAGAAATTACTGTCAATGCAAGGAATTGCGAAACCGATAGCGGTGTCTTGGCTATTCTAAAGAACTTTTCACTCAAGCTTCCGAAAATGCGGAATTGTAATTTTTCTGGAAAACTGTTTGTCTCCGTATGAACGATATCACGCCTATAGTCAAGAGAATTCAAGAACTTCTCTGCTAATCAGTATGCTGGCGCAAATTCTTTGTCTCCGCCATAAACACAAAATAACGGCTGTCTGTTTAAGAATGACAAAGCGAAAGCGCAGTCAGAGCAGCTGAGGCATCAGCTCTTTCGCAAGACATAAACGGGTGCTGTTTATGACTAAACAAGCGGCTCCATTTGTTTTGATTGACTTGCGATGAGTAGCATTGAATGATAAATTTATTTCCGCTTATTATGAGTTTTCAATATATTAGAAGTTCTTTTCAAAAGCAAGGATTTCCAAATAACAGAAAAGCTCATAGAAGTCGAAATCCCACCATATAATCCCGAAAAATCCCCTGCGATTTAGAAAAAATGGACTGCGATTGCAAAACGATATCTTTATGTATTAGTATACCGTACTACGGCAATTGTTCCTCACAATAAGCTTATCAAAATCAAAATATACGAAGAAATTGATCAACTATAGAAATACTAGGAAGCTAAGAAAAACTGCTTGATAACAGCTGGAAATACATTCCTTTTCACAAGGATATGGCTTTTTCTACTGAAAAGGGAAAGATTTTGGGAACAGGAAGCATTACTTTGTTAACTTATTCATACAGCAATCTTATCAATGATATTTGTCGTTTTTTGAGGATAATGTTCCGTTGAGTATTCAATTAGCCTGAATTTCTACTGTAGAACGCACCAATCTTCATGACCGTGCGAGCGGCGCCCAGCTGAGAGGCATAATGATCCTCATGGTCCGCAAAGGGATATCCCTTTGAGGACCATGTGGGACGTTTCGCCACACATTGCGTGACGTCAAAACCCACTCAATGCTCAATACTCTGATGGCGACGCCGCGCCTCGTGGATAGGCGCTTCATCCTGCGGGAAGACAGACACAGACAGCATGATGGATGCGAGAAGGCGAACCTAGGTTGTGGAGCAATATCACCATGATATGACGAAATTTCGTTGGGAAAGCTAAAACAGCGTCGCCAACACCACTGCTATCGCATGTTCCAGGAAGCAGTTCTTCTCCGGTGTCATAAACAGCGTGGAAAGGCTGGCGTCTTACCGTCTCAGCCAGGCCAATGACGTTGTACCTTATCCTTCTTGCTTCAATCAGTAGATCTTCTACAGCGGATTCGTGAGCAAGGGTTTTTGCATTGCAGGTGCAGATCGTCATTTTAGTCCGTTTCAATCTTGGCAGTCTAGTTTGGCGCTAAATTTTGGTAGCCTCTTCGTACTCCCCTACCTGGCGGTGCAGTACCATGGGCTCTTTTGGAGTCAGGGGAATGAGGCCTATATTTGTTACCGTTTTTGGCAGCTTGATACCCAACGTGTAGCTTGTCAGGTTCTAAACTACGAGTATTTGGTGGCATTCTTTATTACTGATACCAAATGCTCTAAGCCCGCTATTTTCAGACAACATTTTACAGCCGTACTTTCTTTTCAGATGAGATAAGTACGGTTATAAAACGTTGTTCAAAAAGAGCAGACTTAGAACATCTGGTATCAGTAACAAGAATACCACCAAATACTCCTAGGCACCAATTAGTTCGTAATCATTTATAAGACCACCTCTGCACAACAAAAACTGCCAAATATGCCTACGACAGAGACGGTGATTGCTCGGGTTTAGGCACAGTGAACCTAATCTCTTGCAAGCGGTGCGACGATAAATATATTGGCGAAACGGGTAGGTCGCTCTATGCTTGCGTAGAAGAACACCTAGCTGGCATGCACCATACTAGAAAAAGATCCCGCTAGGTATACATAGAGCCCAAAAGCATACCATGCCGTAGTGTTTGATACAGAGGTCACCATCCTTGAGCAGAAGGCATCAGCGTGAAAGCTACTTGAGGCATTCTGGATAAACACGACCAATCCAGCTATGAACCGCAGGGAAGTATGCATCGTAATCACCCGTGATATGAGTCAGTACATAAAACTGTTGTTCTGATGTGTATAGTGCATTGCTGGCCTACGTGATTACCGTTCCGTTGTTTTCACATGTTCGTTCAAGGGAAGACATATAATAAAAAGCGGTGAGTATGTTAAAGGTTGATTTTGTGTTTGATGCGATCAAAATCTAGGTCTGACAATTCTTTCTAAAGAAGTGGTTTAAGTGTTTGACTAACTGCATTGTAAACAACCTTGACCTTTCCAAGCTGTGACGAAGACGACCTGCCGAAACTTTTGCTGTTTGATTGTGTGAATCGATAGACCTTCTATAGTGGATTCAAATGAACAAGTGTTTGTCATTATAGGTGCAGTTGCCGTGCCACTGTTTATTTTGGGGTAATGGAAATGAGGCCCTTATTTATTGCTGTTTCTAGCATTTAGATACCCAACGTATAGCTTGCTATGCTCTAAAGGTAGAGAGTGGATAATCACGAGTAGCCTCTCAGTCTCTCTCGGAAGAGTGGGAGGAGCTTATTTGTTGGAGGCGAGTCCTAACCTCCTCCCACGTACTTCCAATCAGCTTCATTGCAGGTTTTTTGGTCACTTGACTCGTAGAAACAGAGTTTTGTCAAATTGGTGCTGCAGAAGCAGGGATTTCATTATCCGAATCACCTGCGGTTCTGGGTAGCACACGGTCGCTTTTAGTTCACGTTTATTCCCCTACACACGAGACGCTTCATGTGCTTTTACGATTAACCGGGTGGGATCCCTCAACGAGGAAAACCCGTGTATTTTCATTCTATATTGCCAGATAAACCCGCTACCACGCCTAACGCTAAGCGGCTTAAATTTAAGGCCCAGATTTGCATGATTTATACACTCAAGCAGCTGCTAAAAGCCTGTTAAAGGGCCGTCTACAAACTGTGGCCGCCTCGGGGCCCTTTGTTGCCACTACCGCGCAATTCCATCCACACAGCCATGCACACATCCAAATCAAGCAGAATCTGCGCAGTGAGTGCGAAACTCGTTTTTACTTCAACGCCACAACACAATAAGAAGGCCTTCTTAGTGAACAAAGGTGGAGCCGAAAAAAACGAGATTAAATGATATTCTTTTTGTTTAGCCGCTTGTAGCTATGATGTTCCTAATATATACCCATTGATGTAGGGTGATGTGCAAACATTTCGCGTCAGACGAAACTAGAACCCGCACCTCAGTCTTTCCGGGAATGCGTTCTCTATCCGTTAAACTACTGACGCCTATTTTGCACATCGCCTTTTCTAATAACGAGATTCAAGCTGGTTCGATCTCGCGCTCATGGCTCGCGAAGCTCTCCATACCTTTGGGGTTTGTAATTGATTTTAGACTTATCCGGGAGCATAAGTGCATTCGACCACTCCAAACAAAACTAAGGATCGAAAACAAATGATTAATGGCGCATTTCTCGGAAAGTGGTTAACGCCAAAATCTTCATCTTCATCAGATGAGTTGCCCAAGTGAAGACTAACCGCGCAGTGATTGCATGGACTGCAAATGCAGCTCCCACTTCGGAATAACAGTCCTGTGCACTGTGCCCTATCTACCACGCATGATAATTAGCCATTCCGCCCTACGGATCATGATTGGATTAGTGGTGTTTGTCCAGAACACTTCTGAAATTTTGCCCGCTAAGATATATGCTCCTATGCGAGAACGGTGCCTTCTACTTCCAAATCCAACCCGTTATTGCCCGTGTCTTGTGCGAGCCTTGTGGAGTGTTTGGTTCAGCATGAGCGGCTAAGTGCTTGGGAATCATATGGGTCATATTAATCCATTGGGCATTTCATGCACCAGGTTTTCCGGGGTGCGCGCATAAGAAGTGGGAATGCAAGAAGATTATCTGATGAAGTAGTTTTTCAACAGAACATTATCCTAATCAAGGAAATATACCTTAAAAAATTTCTATAAAGATTTCCATGGTAATTTTTTGACTGAAAGAACGCCTATTTGTCAACAAATGAACCATTTTATTCAGCAATGAAATCCACATCTTCTCAAAAACGAACAAAACTCCGACCTTTATTCAACATTTGTTTTTTTTTCTTAATCTGTGTATTTGTAGTCGTTCGGCAGCTTAAGAAACACTGATCTTAAAACTATGCTTCGTTTGTGATTCGACCTTCATACTATATTTTTCTAGCAAAAAAAAACCTTTTGTAATATCAGTTCATTTTTTAGACTTCACAGCGAAATTTTGTTGTTATATAGCATTAGTCTTAACTATATTAGATAGAATATTACTGGAGGTACACGTAAAAATGCATTTTTAGTAAGAAGGTCGTTCAGCTTTCTTAAAGCAGTCCACTGTTCCTCATGAACCAAGTGGAATGCAGTTAGATCGTGTGCAATATGTTCGCATTTTTCTTCCCTTTTCACTCAGCAGAACTTTTTTTACTAAACCATTAGTAATCAATTAGCAGCTGAAAAGGTGAAAAATTTAGTATTTGACTTATTTAGTGAAGAGACCTTGATAGTGAGTTTGACTAACGAGAAAAAAGGATGACTTTTAGCTCAAGAGCGCATCTAGCGCAGTGGCTAGAGGTGTTCTGCGTTGCACATGAATTGACTGATTCGATCTCGCACTCATGACTCAGCGAGCTTTCCACGCTTTCGGAGTCCGCAGATTTATGCCAGACTTGTCTGGAAGCATGAGCAACACTCGCTGAATATATCGGTAGAGCAGCGCGAGTCAATGTAAAGACCAGATATGCATTCGATCACGAACGAAAATATACTTCAAAGACGATTGCATGGCTCATCCCTCATATGCTTCTCCACGTTAAAAGCTTTATCATTCTAACTTTTTGTTCTAGTAGAACGTTTTTTCAACTCCATGCGGACCTTGTTCAATGTTATAGAATAAATTTGGAGCTTAAGCTAACTTCTTCGCTACGAAAAGATTGAATAGTGGAATGTGATCTATGTGCTAATTTTTCATTGAATGTAAGGCCCATGTCCCAAACATTTGTATTTTCCAAAGGCTGTATATATAGGAAGTTGAGAATATAAGCCGTGTGGCTTCTTGCATGTGAGAATAATGTCGTTTGATCTTCTGCGTAATTTGCTCTTGACCTAGAATGAAGAATTGTTTTCGTAACCCACACACGAAAATTTATGCGTGACTTACGAATAACAACAACAATATATGATCAAAAAGAAGACCATGGTTATTAACGACTTTTTGCCATCAACCCGCCAAGTTTCAGATCGCTTAAAGTCTAACGATCCTTCGACTTCAAATCAAAGAACTTTTGACATGCTTCTTCAACTTCATGGAACGATTCAAATCAGCAAGCCTTCGCTTGTGCTGCAGTGAGTTCGTGCAAATGTTTTCGTGGCTTCTTGTGGACAAAGCCAAGCTGGTGGAGAGAGTTAGCACAGTGTTGTATGAAAACATCAAGTTTGGTTGTCAATTCGCGAGCAATTGACGATGGTTCATCTTCAAAAGTAAGATTCATTCTTCGTTGTTCAACATTGTTGCGCGCTTGGACAAGGCTTGTCTTTGACGTCGAGATCTCCGGCACTAAAGTGTTAAAGCAGCGTTTGCCAATAGATTTGCTTGTTGTACCTTCTCCTTCGATTTATTAGATTTCATCGACTGCAGCTCGCTGTGGAAGATCCTATCTCTAATAATGACGCAATAAAACACTAGCTTCGATTGTACCAAGGGATATGGCGGAAGCTTGTAACGTAGTGAAAATAAACGCGAATAATATCTAGGCCTTCAGTAGGAGAATTTTACATAAGAAACCGTAATATTACCATAATATGCACTGAAATTACCTTATGCTTATTGAAGTGCCCTAATACTTTCTTTTCAACTCACTAATGAAGCGAAATTGTGCTTTATATTTAAGAGTTTCTCGTTGAAAAAACTTTCCTTTAGATTTTCAGTAATCATCCAATAAACTAATTTTGATAATTACAGCCAAGTAGTTAGTTTTTGGAAAAGGCTGCTAACTGCGCTCGAATTATCGCGCATTCTGTTTCGGTATGCAGGGGATCGAACGCATAGCTTGAGAGAACAAGGCTTTCAAAGAAATGATGTTAAAAGAAATTCTCATGATTTGAGCTATTAAAAGGCCATCGAAGCTCTTGAAAAAACCAAAAAATGCGTTTTTCTTATGATGTTGAAACAAGGTGCGTATAACAAAGGAGCAGCCAACTGATTCGTAAACGGATGAAATATGAATAAGCATGAATAGGGAAGTATGAAATTGTTCAATGAGAATACGATAAGCTTTTCCTAAGCATGTCACTTCTCTTCAGAAATGTGGCGTTTCAAAAAAGGATTAGCATTATTTTGAGGTTGAACTAATGAACCTTCATTTAGAGCAGAAGTGAGTTTGCAGAAATTTTTCACACATAAGACAATAGAACAAAGTCTCCCCACAACTCTGTGGAAGTCCTTACTTTTGAGATCTACTGATATTGAGAAGTTTTTTTTTTTGAATTATCGCCGAGATGACATCGTATTGCAATGTACAGTATTCTTTTTGAAGAACAGTTCGCTGTTTCATGATTGTTTTGGCATGTTTTCAGTCTTATTGCAGTTCCTTCTACAACATTTTTTCTTCTAGTAACCATTAAACCCACTTTAGTGACGCCAAGATTTGAATTTTTCTTTCTTAAGGCCACGCACAAGTTTCACTATGCCTCCAGGACATCACTCTTTCACGTGCACGACATAATGCTCAGATGCAATGGTGCAAAGAGCCAGCCTAGTTCCGCGAACCATCGTGACCGATGTTGGGAAGTCAGTTGTAACACATGCAAAATGCCGAGTGAAAAATTACTACTGTTAAAGCGACAAAAAAATTTCGATTACATGATTATATTAGATTATTTTATCATTATATAAGAAGCTCAGATTTTACGCGTGAAGAGTCAAGTGCCAACTGCTGATGATTGTATACTCGCTTCACCAATAGTTTGAGTAAAAAGGTTACAACATTTGTAGGATCTCACAATGTGGGATCAATGAGCACAACTCTTACGCATACTTCAGGTACATATTAAAGATCCCGTACAAGTTTCCTCACAAAATCTACATTATAAAATTAGCGCTCTTAATAAATTATAATTTTGGAGTATCGATAATATTATGAATGACTTTCAAGCCCTTTCAAAGGTTGGTACGACAGTGCTTGACGTACGTTTCGGCGATCTCGCACGTCTCGTCATAGTCACAAGGCCTAGCAGACATCAACTTATTTAATGGCTATCAAAACATATGAAAATAGAAAACGAGGTTTCGAAAACGGTTGAAAGACAACTATTATGCTACTAAGCTGATCGGCCCCGTGTGTCATAGCATGCCATTTTAGGATGCCAAGAACGTTGCATATAAACGAACTGGCTTTATGAGAGATCAAGAGATCTTCTACAGCAGATGAACTGACACATTAGTGCACAGGAAAAAGTTAAAACGCTATGTATAGCAAATTATCTCTATTCCAATTCTACATGAACGTAGCATGTGAAGAGGCAGCTGCCTGCATATTCTGTGGTGACCAAGGGTATTCGATCAAAAGCGCATTAATGCACTTCTAAGTTATTCCGCAACTGACTTCCAATCAGTGGGTGTTGAACTTATACATGGAATGAAAACTGCGCATTCAATACTGCTTGCGTTTTTTATACAACTTTATACACTATTCCGCTTGGCAGTGGATGAAAGTTGAACTTCTATGCGAATAATTATCAAAAGTTGTGGACAACTGCATGTATACCTTTATTCGATCCTTAGCACCACTTAGAGTAGAGTTACATTTGAGGGCCATGAAAGATAGTTTTCTGAAACTGTTTCACATATGCAGGATCTTTGAGAGATTCCTGTAAATAATGTTCCACAATCTTTACAAATATATGGAGAAAGGATATAATCGTAGTCGACGTTTCTTAGGGTAATGCAGCTGTAGTAATGCTGTTTGTCATAAACACGGTGAAAATACGGTATTGACTCAATCCCGCCCAGTTTTTTGAACTTCAGCGCTGTAATCCTATAAGATCAACTGAACCCTGTTATATACGTGGAGAGCCTTAGGCACCAGCTATCCCACGACTTCGGAGAGACACATCGCACTCCCCTAATAAACAACACTCGTAACGCGGATAAGAATCCACGAACAGCAGCTAAACCCATAAGCTAAAAGTTCGAAATCTCCTTGGACGATGATGTGCAAAAATTGAAACGATCCAAAACTAAGAAGTGTTAGTATCAATACAAAAGTTGTGAGAAAAAACAGAGAGTCTTTTGCTGCCATTTGATATAATTTTACTATGAAGTGTTTGAACTGTTTTCAGATTTCGGACAACGCACGTTACAAATGTCATTGCGGGAAAGAAGGCGATCGAGTATATCCAACACTCGAAAGATATATTGCAGGTAGCGAAACTGAGGTATTATCCATATAAATATGTAGTTCGATTATTCTTTAGGTTTTGCGTCGTTTCTCGGCTCAAAAAATCTAGAAAGACGCTTATGAACCGAGCACGTTATGACTATTATTAATTGTTAATATTACTATTATTGTTAAGCGCCTTGGCCGAGTGGTTGTAATACTCGTCGCCGCGCGCGTGAGACCGAGCCCCTCCCACCAGCAGTCTTCGACAATCTAACGAATGCCCCATGGAACGCCACAGCCAGGCTGTCGTCAAGATTGCACGAAATGGTGCTCAACCACTACTCTGCGACGTTATAAAAGGAGACGAAAGAACGACTGATTGCTAGAACTACTGCTATCCGCGCAGTGAGAAAAACTGTGAAGACTGATCATTTATTCCACTGGTTTCTTGTCGTTGCTGTCGTTATATGGCTAACGTTCCGACGACCTCTCCTATTCACGATGCTCAAGTTCAATTTAGGATTTTTTGTGTTCATCCAGGCGGTTCAGCATATTTTCGAGCTTATTTTTCTTACTTCAGCGTCAGAATAGTCAGTAATTTGAAAATCACTATCTTCGAACTTTTGCACCTTCTGTTTTCTTAAAGGAATACTATGTCGCATTTAGAATGTACTACCTGGGTAATGTCTTTTGCGGACACATTATAGTCTATCCTTCTTATCAACATGTCCTTCCTCGCATGCCTTTCATGCCAGGACATTTCATAAGTTAGGGTACTAGAGTACTAGACACAAAATTTGCCAACAGCAAGTGTTTCATATTCATCCTTCTGATATCATTTTTTGCCAACATTTTTATGCACGATGTTGCCTATATTTGCTCTAAAATGGCGCTGTCGTGGGAACATATCTCCTACTAATCATGCACCAATGGCGCGTAGGGAGAATGCTAGTGAAGGGGAGCACAAGGATAGCGGAGCTTCTTGTGGCGGTCCTAACGCGACTGATCATCCAGACTGTTATTTGCAGCTTTGAACATCGAAAATCATTTCCTAGCCGTTCCTTTCGGTAAGCGTATCATCGCCCAACCTCCAACTTGCGCGCCGCTTCCACGCCTCAATCGTGAAAACAAGTAGCAAGCGAATTTGTTTCCAAGATAGCTCACTCTTGACGCAGATATAAGCAATTTGTGCAGTAAAAGGGCTCTAGAAAATTGCGCAAGTGACCGTTACCAAAATCGTGTAAATTCATTCCATTCCTGATTAACAAATTTCTTTTCTGTGTCATTAGTCATTTTGTGCATTACTGTCTGAACTCATAGAACGACTATCATTATCAAATATAATCTGCCTTACTTCTCCTTGCAGTCTATCTTCTTGTCCGTTAGGACAGGCTCGTGAAATTTTCCAAGTTATAAGCGACCATAAAGGTGCTGCGAACTAATCAGTGGCGCAACGTGTCAGGTGGGAGGCCTATGAATCTGCCCGCAAAAAGTTTTGAGGACTACTTTGCTTCAGCCGACTGAGAGTTATAATGCTTTCCTTTATAAAGATAGCTGATGGGACCCTACATCACGTGAAATCATGCTTCTAGTTTGGCAATACGTTTTACACTAAACCAAGTGATTGCTTTTTCATAGCCTTAGTAGACATCTCTCTTTCCGTTCATTACCTAAATTATAATGGTCAGCTTTAACGCAGTTGATTTTGGGGTGCATACACAGTGCTCTCCTGTGCAATACTAGAGGTGGGCGCAGAATTTGACCCTGTAATAGCAGTGATCATACATCATTCGAAGGCGTAATATCTTCTAGTCTTCTGATGACTTCAGTGCTCTAACGTTCCCATATTGCCACTGCAACCGCTGAAGATAGTGCTCCTACGTTTAGGTCGTGACCTAAAAACTACTCAGTTGTCTTCTTACCTTGTTTTTTTGACATTCCACCGAGCATTAATACACGAGAAATATGGATTTGATCCACTATCTCCTTCGGAGATGGCCTTCTCACACTCAAAAAGGAAACGTACTTTGGGAGCCCATTTTACAGATCAGAAACGTGTCATTTTGTGTGCAATCACTTTGCAAACGCTGAAGGAATAAGCGTTTAGTAATTTCTGAGATTGCTCTGGAGTATTGCGCCCGTATGTAGTAATAGATATGTGTGTACTATTTTAGAAAAATTTGTGAGGTTTAGGAAATGAATGCTGTTTTCTAACACAGTGGAAAGAAAAACTAGTTCATGGATTATTTTCGTCATCGGGCCAGAATGCTTAAAGTTTTCTCTTTTCCAGTACAAAATTTTCTATAAGATTGTCAATAAATATTGAAAAAAGCACGTTCGGGAGAATCCAAAAATGAGAAACTTTTTTGCAGAAAGCGTTTCTCATTGCGGCTGTAGCGTCCGTAAATGATATTATGTGGCACAAGCTTCGCGTACCATTAGCATTGATTGCGCTTATATTTACTGCACAAAATTTCCTTTTGCAAGCTTAATTAGTAATGGTGTAAATTCCAGAAAACTTTAAAAACATATTCGTTCTTTGAAAAGCCTCTCTCACAACCGTTTAGCAGTTGAGTAGATTGTGTTTCATACGCTTTCATATTTTTGTGCGTCTATCGCGCCTATTATTTCGCAGGACAATGCCCTTCCTTTGAACTACTAGTGCTAGTTTGATAGTGTAAGCTCTCTTGAATCCCATAAATATTTTGGTTCTCAGAAAAGGTTTACCTGCAGTTCCGTAGAGTAAGAAGAAATTGTAGTTCACGCTAGTCATGCGTTGCATCGAAGATTTTGCTCTTTATATGGAAACTGATTATTTTCGAAAAATCTCGGGGATTTCTGTATTTAAATTGTAGGGAGAAATTGTGCTCTGTCGTCTTGAAGTCTAAGCAATACATGCTGTTTTAACATATTTCCATTTGAAGGAAACTATTAGGTTCTAAGTTCAAGCCCAAACCTAAGCAGTCTAAGTCTAGCAAAAAAAGCATATAAGCGAGTAGGAAAGTCTTTACAGTGACGTGGTGCAGGTGTTCGTGTGGACGAGCCTCTGATTTAGATTGAAATCTACTCTGTCTACAAAATGTTTAATGAAGCAATAGGATCTGTTTTTGGAGACTTCGACGATGCATCTAAGGCGACTAAATTGTCATAGTGGGCGTGGACTATCTGCCATTGGTCCGCAGATGTTCGTCTGTATTTGAGTGATAAACACAGTTCGGCAGGCAGCTGCAATTCTAAAAACTAGCCATTCGCCATCCGAAAAACACTAACGGCTGCTATGACTCATTGCCTAACTTTTTGGTTAGCTAAAATTAGAATACTAATTATTCGATAATATGCAAAGAATTAAGCACAGATCGTAACGTGGAGTCTTGAAGGGTTTTAATTTGAAGATGATAGTAAACTTGTCGGCACTCCTATCCTGAGAATTTTGTTCGATTATGGATTTTGAATGACGAAGGCTAAATCCCACATTATGGTGCGCAAGACAAGACAGATAGGAATGTAGAGGGACCGGTCGTCGATGCTGAGTCATCGTTCTCGAACTTTCTGTAAGTACTGTAGTGGCCCTGGGGCGCGATCACCTTACATGGAGCACGGAGGTGTTGATGTTTCACGTGGTCTTCGTAAGTCCACCGAGGGGAGCGTCCAGTGGGGTTGTCGGAATTGAAGGTGGGGAGACTATACAAAGGGTGGTGATTAAATATGGAACTGTACGCTTAACCCTCTGTGGCAACAGTCACGGGCCAAAAGGATTAAAATAGCAAACAAAGCTTGCGAGAGTTGCTATAGTCTGCCTGTATTCCATGCGCGAGCTGCATGGCTATGTTTTCATATAAAGTTTGACTTGTTCTGTGTTCGTTCCTACATTTACAACAAGTTGATGAAATGTGAAATCTTGTTAGATAATCACTTTTTGAGCCACGCAAACGATACCAACCAAGAGCATCGAGTGTACAACACTGCCCATTCAGTGATAATTTTACTCAATGAAAGGTGTAAAAAGTTCGTCGTTGCCTACTCTCAATATAGGTGAATGAGCGCCCCGAGGGGAATGGCAAAAAAGCGGAAGCGGTACCACCCGACTGATGAGACTGTCAAGGTCGAACACGTGCATGGGGCTCTATAAGTCAACCCTACATAACAGACCGTGTGCGTGGCTCAAAAAGTGGTTATCTGGCATACTGAAATATTGAGCATGGTCTTAAAAAAACGCGCGAAAACGAAAGGTGTGGTGGTATCTTGGATTATGGAACGATAGTTGAAGATATGATGAAGACGTCTTCTTAAAAACAATCTACGAACTTTCCTTTTTGAGCTGCTCAAAGGTGTTACATCTTTTACCAGCTCTCGCTGATGCTTTGGCGATTTTGCCTCAAAAACTGGACATGAGTCTAGTATCCTCCAATGTAGTGTGCGCCAACAAAGATGTGACATCTTCTCATTATCTGAAAAGTCGAACGTACGTAGGCTCTCAGGAAGGCGAATTTGCCCAACATCAAACAATAATCGGTTTTGAGGAAAGAAGAGGATATAGCAGCTTGCGAGGAAAAGGACAGTTTGTAAGGTTATTTCATCCAATCATTCCATAATTCAGTGAAGAGCTAACCCAATGAGAATCGTTTCCAGTTAATGAATGATATAAAACTCCTGAAAGCATTCAAACATTACTCTACCATCTAACAGAAACAGTTGGACTACTTGCTGCACTGGCCCAAACAGCACAGAAACTAATGTTGGTCCTCACCTTGAAATCTAAGTGTTCATATATTATGTAGGCAGAAGAATCGTTCATGAGGAACAGATTTGTTTCGAATGTCCCATTCACGCTCAACAGAATAAATCTCGGTACTTTTTCGTTTGCTAGTACAGATTTTTAAGTCTATCCATCTATTTTTAAGTCCATCTAGCTCATGACTGACCCACATGACATGTTGGCTCAAATAATAATTATGAGATATTTAGACAATTTGAGCGTGGTCTTAATGAAACATTGGAAATGAACGGTACACTTTCCAGGAAATACCAGCAGAGAGCGATCGATTGTCGAAAAATTGCTGATCTTTGTAATTTTTTTACTTGACGGCAATGTGTAAATCCGAGCGTCGTTGCCTACCTCTTTATAGGGGATGTGGAGACTTCCAAGAGGATTGTGCTAAAGACGAAGGGTTCTGCCCGACTGACAAGGCTGCAAGGGCCGAAACCACGCGTATGAAGCTGTACAAGAACCCATAGCAGACCGCATGACATATTGGCTCAAATAATAGGGAGATGTCAAATAAGTTTTAGCGTTGAATTCAAAAGTCAACGACTGGCGACGTGTTTCTATCTCCAGTATGACGGAAATAGATGTTCGTTTCAGAGATATTCAGAAAGACTTCCCCAAAACTATACTACACAATAATGCGCTCATGAGGACAAGTCTCAACAGACAGATAGAGAAAGAATTGTATGTGTCTGGACTGTAGGTGAAAAAAAGGCCCTTCATGATCATGAAGAAGAATAAAATTTGGTAGCTCGCCACTTGCAAGTGTAATATATGAATGATAAAAGCATAAAGAATAAGGCACTGGCGTTGATTAAATCTCTAAGAGATAGTGCCATGCATTCGTCTTCAATTTTAACTTCGTTTTGAGGTGAATGAATGCATATCTGGCCTTTACAATCATTCGCGGTTTCCTCCGCTCTATCGACGTTAACGCTGCCTTATCCTCCCAAGCAAGTCCGTGACAAGTCAGGCACAAATATACCGACCCTGCAGGGATGGATGCTTGGTGAGCCACGGACCCGAGATTATCCCATCGACCTCGTATGCGACGCAGTGCTCTATAGCCACTGCGCCACATACGCTCTTCATATGAATGATAGGTTGCCGAAATCCCTTGACCAAGAACAGCCTTTCCTGGTTCAGCATTATGAACTGTATTCCTCATTAGAGTGATCTTACCGTTCCACTTTAATATTGTTATGCTAATTTGTTTGTCTCTCTCTTCTACCTTCGCTCTTCAATGACTTGGATGACTTGCTTAAAAAATCCTTCCCTGTCGCTTATGCAACAGCACTCGAGATGATGCCCTCTTTGCAGTAAGTCTTCGAACAAGGTAAGACGCTCGCGCCACAATTCAGGTATACAGATGTTTCGGCCTTTATCATGAGTACAGCAGGCCGCTTGTCGTGCCTCCATTAGCAGAAAAGGCTTTGAGCCCGGTTATGATAGAAGCGATTATGAAAATTCGTAAAGGCTAGGCGCCCTCTATCATTACATGAAGATCTATTGTACGCTTGACAGCAGTTTTTCAGTTAGAATATGACTCTTTCAAAAACGATTTTAGAAAGGGATTCGATAAGTACAATATCACCCAGACAAAAATGCTCTTAGCCAACGACTCCAGCCAGACATTTGATACTGGAATAGGAAGACATGAGAAAAAATGAGAAAATTTGATGATCAACGGATAGGGTATTTCCGTTTTGCTGATATTAATACTTACATATCATCAAGTAATAGCCAAACGGTACAAATATTGGCTGACTTCGACAACTCTTGTGGGAAGACTGGTCTTCGACTAAGTTTCACAAAAACGAAATTCATCAGTAACGGATTGGTCTCGAATGCTCCATTTGAACTCAACGGAATGAATATCGCCAAAACACTCCAACGATATATCTTTAAATTGCGCAGTCAAAATAAACAATGACTCAGATAAAAGGTTGAGAAGAAAGAAGCTTAGGAAGGAGAGGGAATTCGAGACCACTGAAGGCGTAGTGAAAAAACTTAGGACACTCAGTATAGTGCGAATCCGCTCGAGCTTCACGGTTCTTTTGTGAGGCGTAGTGAATCTGGTACCTTTGTGAGCAAAATAAATGAACACTCTACGCGCCCTCTTGAAAGCGTTACTGGAAGTAAATCGAACCATGTAAAAAAGAGAAAAAATTCGATGTTTACTTCTAACATACATTAATGACAGAAGGTTAGAGACGTCATTTTGCATACTAAAATGTAGAAAGTCAGGAGAACCGGATATACAGAGTGTTGGTACGACAACCGACGACCAAACGAATTACCGACCTGATCTCCAGAGTTTTTACAATTAGTTGAAGAATGATATGGTGTTGACTTACCCGAATCACTCGCAATGGGGATAAATGGAGAATTTTCCAATACACTCTTGAGTCACTTGACTATCAGCGGAAAAGCAGGTGATACAGGGGATTCTTTCTTTGAAAATATAATGCTTAAACTCAGTTGCATTTCGCAATCAAAGACTGAATTACTTTGCTTGAAATCCATTATATAATTAAACTCTAATTGAAGAAAACATTGTAGAAAAATGCTTTGCTTCTTTTACAGTGCTAAAGCAGAGCTTTCTACATGGTTTTGTCATCTCACAACCCCTCATTACCCCTGATAACGAGAAACTATCGTTTTTTTTGTCGAAAGACTATTATTGTACGTTAAATGTCGCTCCTGAATAGCGCAGGAATGCCCAAATCTGTAAATAACATGCAATTAGGCGTAAACTTCACTCAGTAGCTGTATTTTTGAGTATCTCTGGTAGAGCCATCTCACAATTGCAAGAAAACTCTTCTCACATTTTCAAGGAAACTCGACTCTACCATCGTTCAGACTGATGACGAAGATGTGAAATCCGTTGGCATAACGTACACTAGATCAATAATCAAACTCAACTGCCTGCTCAGCCGGCTGTGCCTCATCCGAACTCTTCCATAAACACATTAGAACGACATTCCAAGAAAGCTTCTAAACTGCACTTCATACCTGACGGTACTTGCAGAGATCCCTTTGTGATCTTGCTTAGGTAGGATGACAAGGCGCAAAGTCACTAACAGAAGTGGGTTGTTACTGCAACCACGTTAAGAAATCTGCACACCATTCACAGAGCGTTTGAACGATGTGTTTTCAAATTGAGTCGGCACTCACAACTTCTAGCTAGCTTGCGCAGTTCGGTTCTTCGAAATCTATCGCACTTTCGCGATTCTATAACTTGGTATCGATAGTGAAGTGCAGACGGGCCGGTCAAGATGAGAAGTGTAGATGACAGATGGACGAAAAGAACAGAAGTGGACTCTAAGAGAATGTAAAACATACTCTTAGTCACCACCTAAACTCTGCACATGGTAGCGAGTTGAGAATTACGAAATGGATCTCACCTGCATCATCGTGTTCGAAATAGACTACCACCATGTACGACAAACTGTGCGAGAGAGAGAGGAATGAGAACTCATACTAACCGAACAAGGACCCGCACTTACCACTAAAGACGGGCTGCTCAAGTACCCAAGTAAGTTTTGCGATTTTGGTCCGCATATAACAAATCATTATCCACAGTGTTGTTGAGATATGAGCAAAATCCAGAAAAATGGCTAAGCTTTGAATTTGCCTATGAAGAAAGAAAAGGGTTAGCGAACAAAAAGTTAAAACATTGCGATCCTGAGCGTAAATCCCAAACTGGACTCGGTTCACTACTAAATTATATCTTCCGGCCATTTTCTTTGATAGATGATTCCTGATGACCATAGTACACATTGGAACATGGCTATAAGAGAGGCTAAGCTAGTTCTTCGGTGATGCAGTGCACATCCGTGATTTCCTCAAAAGGGTGTACGCGAGTTCGAGGTTACGTTATGTTTATGCGTTAGGATGGACATTCAATAGAAAGGTAAAACGTTATGAAGTTGTGGTCTAATTTCTCCATTGAGAAGTTAACAAGGGCTTCAAACAGATATGCAGTTTGCGATGAGAATGTTTGCAATCGCATAGCTAGGAATGTCGGTGTGCTATAGATGAACTATGATTACCATCTTGTGTTCTATTAGTCAGTAATAGTGGGCATCAAAATATAGCGAGTTGATCCTGAAGTCGTTTATCAAATTCAAAAATGTCACTCTAGTAAAAGACAATGCAAACGTGGACGGAGGGGATAGTAGCAGTGATGAAAATAAAAGATGACAGTAATAGACATCTAAGGAATAGAATAATGGAATCTTTCTAATTAGGAAGGAACAAATGAAAGACCGATCTCATTTGCTGGAGAAGAACTTTCATATGAATGTTAGTGATCATTCAAAAGCTGAGATTTGAGGCTAACGCTCCAAGTCGCCGATTTTTCAAAACACCCTTTCATAACGGTTGTAAACATCAGGTCAATAATTATGTTGCACACTCGCCTTTTCCCTTCATTTTCATCACGCATATAATTCTCTGAAAGCCGAACAAACATCAGTTTATAGAGGAATTTCGCAGCACCTTAGTCAGTCGTTTTATCTGAAGAATCTCTTGGAGCGGATGGAAAAAATTCCGAATTAAATAACAAACTGTCGATTGTCCCGCCTCGCCGTGCCCTTGATGCGCCCCTGTCACGACCTTCGCCTTGTCGAATAGCATGTTCCAGCCGTGCCAGAAATGTAAAGACTGGCCTTATTCGCACGAGATCTCGTGTGATGGTGACGCACTCGTCGTTCCGGTGCATTTTCGGGATTTTAGGCGTTTATCCAAAATGCCTCAAGAGTTTTGCGCAGTGGATTGTTTTTGAAATTTTTTGGCGCGCATTCAAGCGTTGCAACCAAATGAGAGCATTTTTAGATAGATCTCGAGCCAGCCAATCAGATGGTACTATTGATCCCTGATCCGTTTGAAACAGCCTGAGCCTGTGCGAGGATCGTGAATTTGACGCCTCGGAATACGTACGTGCTGGCACGTCTAAAAGGTCATCTACGAAAGTGGACGGCTCCTCTGATCAGATCTTTGCCTTCGGAGTTTGCTAAGCAGTCGAAAAAATCAAATCATGAAGATTCAAACAACTTAATTGGTTTCGTAATGAAATTGGTATTACCCTGTAACGGCCAAAAGACCGCAATAATTCTTCGTACTGAAAGCGGAAAACATCCTCAGGAGCCATTAAGGGTAACTTTATTTTTTCAAGTTGCTTTAGCTGTCAAACAACTCCCTTTCATTACCTATCGAAGTGCACTTCTACTACGGCTTATCTAAATAATTTTTTTCGTATGTTCGACTAGCTCAAATCTCCTCAGCAATCTCAATACTAAAATTTCCTACTGAAAAATGCATGAAATTTCTTCTAAACAGTTTTTTTACAAAATAAGCACATCGCTAGAAAAAAAATTACTCTATTAGATGATTGCTATAATAGTCCAAAAAAGAAACTCTGTCCGGCGAGGCTTAAAACACGAGTCAAAGACCAGAAGAGATCAAAGGCCAAAAGAGATTTCAAAAAGCAAATACATTTTTGAGTTTTTTGAAGCTTATGCTATAGATTGAGTGCTAGCATCCTGAGGGAGGAGTTTTGTCCAGTGAAATATAACCCAGATAAGAGAAAAAGAACACACTTGGTTTCATGGAACATAATTCTATTTTGAATGTTATAATGTTATATAGGAGTATTTTGACAAATTCCGATTACGTGGGGCTATAGCCACATGCCTCAGCTTGGATATGGTTACCAACACTCTTATGTAAAGTCCTTCTCCAGCGAATGAAATAGCATATTCATTTGTCCAAAAAGTCAGAAATCAGAAATCAGAATAAAAGATCAGAAAAAAGAAAGAAAGAGAAGAAAAAAAAAGAAAGAAAGAAATCGGAAAATCAGAAAGAACCGATTAATGAATTGTGTGTGTGTGATTACAAATAACAAATGGCGGAGAGTCGGTTCGAAGAGGATATGAAATAAAGCGAACGATAATTCTAGGAAGTAAGATATTCTGAGTACGGAATAATGTGTCATCTCAATCGATCCATTAGGGAAAAGCCGCAAATTCGACTCTTCTCGTAGCGTCATGCATGTGGTTAAATGCACATTATACGCACTCATTGTTAACAAATCTACCGTCCTATAACGACAGTACTTTTCCTTTTCTTATATAAGGCCGGTGGAAAAATTCCAAATTTTGAAGAGATATAAGACTCGGTGAGCCTGCACACGTAGTTGAGCGTGCGCTTTATCTTGTATATGTTGTAGAACACCTCAAACTAGAAAGAGTTGCAGTACACTGTATTCTACTTTCAAACGGTACTACGGCGTAAACTTCACAAATCAAGGACTTCAGTGAATTAAGCTGCAACACAATGCGCTTTACAACGCGATTAATTCTTTTTTTTTTCGAGAGACTTCCATTTTCGTTAAAAACAATTGAGCAGAAGGGTGAAAAAGGACGCCACTCGATATCGATACGATTCCCGTCACCAATAAAACTCGCTTATTTGTACAGCATTCAAAGTGAGTCTACTTTTTTATTTTCACTTGAACTAAGAAAAACTTGGAAGGTTGTTTTCACTAAAGCAAGCCAATTACCATGCAAATTCATTTTTTGTAAATTTCACTTAAGAACTTAAAATCAGCTTTCTCATCTGACTGTTTCTATCATTTTTTATAAATCTGCTGTCTTCGTTTTGATGCTCAACTCGATTGCAAAAATGAAACGACGTTTATTCTTTGAAAAATACCAAAATTATAGAATATAATCTTATGTGTAGGACACGACCGCAGACGAACCACGTGCCATCCAAAAACTAGCATATCTGCACAAAAGTTGCATATTTTCAACATCTCAATAAGTAAAAGAAGAGCTGAGTCAGCTTAGTGGTACTGAGCTATTCATTGTGAATAATTTCAATACGACAATAATGACGAATGACAAAGAAATTATATGGACCACTCAATATCACGCTCAGGAAGTTTTGTGAGGATCTTTCGTGGATATCTGGGATATTGTGGAGACGGAAACACGTCGTGAGGTAAACCTTGCTAATTATTTCCCTACAAACTTAATCGTTTTCGCCTTGCTTGTGATGATTTTTCGAATGTTCCATTCAAAGTTGCTCTGTGCATAAAGCGCAACAAGTGTCTTCATGTAAATGTCGAAAAAGTTCTTCAACATTATTTGAACCTATCACAGCTCTTCAGTTTTACTAACACTCCGAGATGGAAAGGATCTTTGCTCTTTTGTGTATCTTTTCTTCACATTGAGCTCCTATTTCAATTAGTCGATACGGCGTAGAACGGGCCAGACGGCTTGGGCAATAGCCTTGAACTGGTGGATCGACATATCGTCTTCTGAAAGAAGGTT
>JAHQIW010005090.1:57500-58714 GCA_019055375.1 Parelaphostrongylus tenuis | reverse complement strand
TTTGTTTTTTGTTTTTGTTAGTTCTTTTTTTTTTCCCAGGTTTTTTTGCTTATTATTGTTCTTCTATTGTTTTCATGTGTTTGTTTTTTTCTTTCTTTTTTTTTCTTTAGTTTCCCCTTCTTCCAGTTGTTCCATTTTTATCTGTCAGACTTTCTTTTCTTCTTTTCCGTTATTTCCTTGTACGTTTGTGTTTTTTCTGTTTTTGTTTTATGTTCTGTTGTTTTTTCGTATTTCTTTTATTTGTTTTTTATTTTCTTTTTTTTTTTTCTTTGTTTTTTCTTTTTTTTTTTCTTGTTTTACTTTGTTTTTCTTTTTGGTTTTCTTTAAATCTTTTTTTTTTTTTTGTTGTTTTTTTATTGTTGTTTAAATTTTTTTGTTTTTGTTTTTTTGTCTTATTTTTGTGTTAATTTTCTGTTTTTTTTTTTTTTTGTTTTTTTTATTTTGTTTTTTATTTTTTTATTTTTCTGCTTGTCTTCAATTGTTTTATGTGATTCTGTTTGTTATATTTTAGTTTTGCTTTTTTTGAAGCTTTTGTTAATTTTCCTTGCATTTGTTACTTTTTATGTTTTTTTGTGTTTTTATATTTTTGTCACCTATTTTTATGCTTTTATTTTTGTCTTTTTTGATTTTTTTTGATTTTTGATTACATTATTTGTTCTTATTTGAATTTTTTATGTTAAGTTTATGGGTTCTTCTGTGTGGTTTTTATCTTGTTTTAAATATTTTTATTTGGTTGTTTTCTTTTAGTCTTTATGGTATCCGATTTGCGATTTTAGTGTATTTTAACGTTTATTTTTTTTTTTTTTTTCTCATTTTATTTCCTTATTTTATTTTATGTTATCTTTTGTTTTTTTTTACTGGGAATTTGGTTTCCGTATTTTCTTTTTCATTGTATTCTTTCTTATTTTTTTTTTTGGTTTATATTTCTGTTTTTTTTTTTTGTTTCGTTCGTAGGTGTTTTATTTCTTATTTCTATTTTTTTGTATTATTTTTAATTTTTAGTTTTGTTTTTGGTCGTTTTTTGACGTTTATTGTTCCATTGGATTTGTTTACTGTTTCTGTTTTTTCTATTTTTTTTGTATCTGACCCACCCTTTTTTCACATTTATGCATTTTTATTTTTATATTTGTGTATGTTTTTTTTGGTTTTTCTTTTTTGTTCTTATTTATTTTTTTTCTTATCATTGTCTGACTTGTTTCTTTCTGACAGTCTAT
>JAHQIW010005090.1:0-52500 GCA_019055375.1 Parelaphostrongylus tenuis | reverse complement strand
GTAATATTGAGCTGTCTGTCAGAATGGAAACTGATACTCTCAGACAAGACACTGTTTCGAAGGTGAATTTAACTGGGTTAATTTCGAGGGATTTATACATTTTTTAGTGATTTTTGCTCTAATCCACGGAAAGTGGAGAATTATGAGCGAGAAAATAATTGAATTTCTGGATGGGAAAACCTGTATCGTGCAATTCTCACATATTCTGCCATGAATAGAGTCTATGTAAAGCAGTTAATTAGAAGTTGCTTTAGTATTTGTTTTTCTCTCAAACGTTCTGTTTCTCAGTTTTCCACAGTTTACCCTTTTCCGCAAGTTTTTTGCCGAATAGATTATGTACTTAAAAGAAGATAAAAGTGGCATAAATAAATTTTAGCTTCATAGTGGAAATATGGGCACTACCAAAAACTAAAATACTTCTCAAGCATTTATTTGCTCAACTAACACACTTCAATGAATTCAGCAGAATTTTGTTCATTTGTTTCTATCTCTACAAACCACTACAATTTATATAATATTCGTCATTCAGTAGTTCGTACAGTTCACTGTTTGGCTCAAGTTCATCATCCACGAAAGTTTTTGAATTTCCCTTGGGTTCTGCTGCAGTTTGGAGACCTCTTCTTTTCCATGGATGTAATTTAAGTGAGTTTGAGCCAATTTCCAATGGATTACTAGAATAGGTCCTACTGAAGTCTTCTTAGGTCTGCATAACAAACAGTCGCCCGCTTGAAGGGAGCTGATCTCGGACACCTTTGGTAGCGATCTCCAAGTCTAGGGAAGAAGAGGCTTGTCGTGATTTGGGCGAGATCGAACCTAAGCTTTGCGTTTGCTGTTCACTGCTTTCTAATTAATAGATTTCTCGTTCTATTTAGGAGGACTGCCTAGTGTTTCTTCCTCGATTTCGAAACTCAGTGATCACTGGCTGACTATAGATTTTACTGAATAAAAATTAAATTTTCGCAGATCCAAATTTTTGTGTTCATTTTTCAAGCTTTTGTGAAAATTTTCACAGAACAAAGAGCACTATTTTCAGGCAAGTTTGTTAACATTTGCTAACGTTGGAGGAATAGGAGTTTTGGGCTGCCCTTTGGCTGAAATCGAACCCCTGACCTATGTTTGTTTATTGTACAACATCTTCAGTCATCTGATATTGCAGTTTTACTTACTGAAGCTAGCTTATCTATTAAAAAAAAACCAATTTGATGGCCATTATCGCATTACGGCTTCATTTCTAGACATCGCATTTTTTGACTAGACGAATCTCCCGTGTCACGTAAAAATGTTTGACAAACGCTGAGCTTCTTAATGTTTTCATTATTATAGAAATTCTCCGTAAAAATTGTCAAGCGGATTTGTTCTCCAATCATTTCGCCATCAGAGGATTTTTGTAACGGTATTTCCTTATTTTGTTCATCTTATCCTGTTTACTATGACTTTTTGATTTTACTCAGTAGAAAGGCATTGTGAAAGTAGTTCACAAATAGAAATCGGCTATTAGCGATAAGACACTCGTCGTTCTGGGGAAGTACTCTATACTTGGAAACTTGTCAATCTGGAACTGGTTTAGTGTTTCAGTAAGAAAAAGCTTTTCAAGTGTGTTATTGCAAAATGTATCAGCACAGATACTGCTTGCATTTATATCAACGCGTTCTTTCATCGATACCTAATAATCTCAGAAAAAGATCAATTGCTGCATTTTTTGCTTTCCATCGATAGAGTGTTCAAAACGAGTATTGTGCCAAAAATGATCCGCTATTATTTACATTTAATATTGCAAAAAAACCTTCTTCTGGCGAATTTGCGAGCGCATGACGGGCACGATGGTAAATTGGGCTTAGTCCGAACTATTTCGTAAGTACTTCCAGATTGCACCTTATTTTGCAATGACCAGTACTTTGACCTGCTCACACCTGTAAAGCACTCTTCATGGGACCACTGCAGCGGTAATTGGCGAGTGAAAATTCTGTCAGGTAGACTCAGCGCCCTCGGGTAACATGAACGACATCATGATTTTCCTTTGTAAGAAGAAATCAAGTTTAACAGCCAAATTCTTCCTCTTGGCACTTAGTGCTTGGTAAGCTAAGAAAAACTTTTGAACTTTTCCTCCGAAATCTGAGTTGTTTCTACGTTTCAAACATCAATGGTGTTTCTCGTCTAACAACGTCTTTCGAGGTAACAAAGAGACAACTTATTTACTCGGAGCCCTAATCAAGCGCAAATTAATGGCAAACATAATCAGTAGCTTGTGAGTGGTGATGACAAGAGGTGAATCCTTAGAAGTATAGTTTTCGAGGAGCCAAAAAAATGGTATCGAAGCATTGACTTACTAGTGAAGTTGAAACGGTGTAACAGCTATTTAATTCATGGGCCTCGTGTTGACGAGCGTCAATGCACTCGAATTCCAGATACCTTCGAAATTCAATTCTAGTAGCAATTTCGGCCCCTGAACCTCATAACGCGAATATCGTGATCGAATAAATATTATCTGAGGATGAAACCCTTGTTATTTTGAATTAGAAAGAGGTCGAATGCATTTTGGTTTCAAACAAATTCAGACACCGAAGAGTGTTTCTTTTCAATCGGATTCAAGGTCAATATCGGTTATCAAATCAAACCGTCGGCGGTTTGTTGCTGACAGATTGATGTGTTGCATTGTAGACAGAATAGTGGCAAAATAGGTGTCGCTAGTGCATTGGTAAACCAAGCCCTTCCCTAAGAGTGAAATGTGGGTTCGGTCCTGTTTGACGTCAAATTTCTACACACCATTCAGCATAATTGGGTATCCTTTCTCTGTTTAGTCAACTATTTCTAGTTATCGGCATAGAAGACCAAAAAAACGCACTATCACTTGCGGTTACTAATTAGGATTGAAATATGGTCGGAATTCTATTCAGAAACTTTGACAGGAAAAAAAATCTCACCTCAAATATTTTGTTAAATCTTCAAGTTTGTTCGCTCCCTATTTTCACTTCATGATATGGTATAGTTTAGAATCCCATTACAAGAATGCAGAAGCACGAGGTGAGCTCGGAATCTTAGATGGGCTTCAAACCCACAGTTACTCTTTCCAGAAGCCTACTTGTTATCACTGCTCCCTAAGGGCCTTGGTGGTACGGAGAATAATACATAAGTCTTCGGAAAGTGTAACCGTGAACTGAAAATCTACCCGAGTGTTTCTGATTTTGCTCAAATCTCAGCATTTTTCTGATTGATCCCATCAACTATTAATGATACTTGAATAAGATCACTCACTATGTATCACCAATAAAAACGACTCTATGAAAAGAGTTGAAGTCAGGTAAATAGTTGGTTAATACTTAATGTTGCGACATTATGTGATGAGGTGGTGTAGTTCAACAGTTGGAGGTCTCTTATGACAAGCGCGTAATCGTCTTCTCGATCTATAGATGATAGCCTGCGTTTATTGAATTCTCCTATCCTTCTGAACACTTTGGTACCAAATGTTTTGTGGAGTAATAAAAGATAAAGGATAATGCTCTCAGCGCTAATCAATTCTTGAAGGATGCACCATGCATTCGCCTTAAAATTTAAGTCCGTTTGAGTTGACAGAATGTACAACTGTCCTTTACAATAACTCGCGGTGACCTACCGCTTACTAAGCCAGTGCTGTTTGTTCTCTCAGGCAAGTTTGATACCAATCTATTACCAATTTAGTGACCCCGGAGGGATGGATGGCTTCGTGAGCTCTGAGAGCGAGATCGAATCACCGACCTCGTGTGTGACACAGAACACCTCTAACCACCGCGCCACATGCGCCCTTTTTGTAAAGTGGTAATAGCCTGAATTATACATCGATAAGAAACATCAAGTCATTGTCCATGTGACACATGAATTCGATCGCCTTTACGAAGACTATGAATGGGATAGATGCACCGCTGAGGATTTAGTTAATCCCAACCCCCCCCCTTTATACTTCTAAAACTACTACAGTTCCACCTTCATTGGTAACATAATCGCGTATATCGTTCGATTCAAATCGTTTTCTCTAGTGTCAGTTCTCTTTTCTCCAGTGGAGTAAGAATACATGAAAATGTAAAGCAAAGCAGCCAACTATTCAAGGACTTTCTGAAATATATTGCTTTACATTAGTAACCTTTTCAAACAATGTCAAAAAAAACAATCATGTTCTTCTGAATAGAATGACAAATTAAAAACATTTGTAGTTTCCCACTTTCATTATAATAGAATTTCGTCCCCGAGGCAACAACACGGCACCGTACATAATATTATGATATGGTTGGAATTCCGATGAAGTCGTACCAGAGCTTGGAAAGTTATCTCAGTTGCTGAGAAACCGCATGAGTAATCATGTTGCAACTAAAATTTCCAGCCTACTAAAGCTGCAATTATATTTCTGGAACTGCTGAATTACATGAAAAAAAAACATCGCTACCTGGAGAAATTTTTGAGTTATACTGAGTTTTCATGAAGGTGGCACTCAAATGGAAATGGAAGAATTGCCCCTGTTCAAATTTTAAAGAAGAATGAAAAAAAGAAAGAGCTATTTCAAGAATTGACATTCTTGGTTTGCTTGCAGTGAATTTAGAGGTAAATTTCATGTTTAAGGCTGAATATGCAACTGGGCCTGTGAGTCGGTTAATGATCTTTGAACAGAATCATTTCTACTGAAAGTATCAACCGGTTACTGCAATCCATATCTCAACCCTTTAAAAACAAGTTTTTTCGCTCTTATCTCAAAACTTAATATTTATTCAACAACGCATAGCTCGCTGATTATAATGTTGGCTTGATTTCTGAAAAGACCCTTCCACTGCACACTCATAACAAAGGTGGATTGAGTTTTGCATTCAGTGCGCCCGACAGATTTTTCCCGTATTCTCTAAATTCTATAAACCATTTCATAGTCCAAATTTCAGCGAATTCAATGCTTTATTATCCAGACAGGACCTTTTCATTGCGGTGAAGTAGCGAAAAAAAACTATATTCTATTTCAGCGCCTATTTCTTCCTTGACTAGAGTCAGTGGATGGCTTATATCAGAATTTTAGCACTTCTTTAACAGTAGGAGAAACGTGAATTCTGAAACTATGTTTGGTTTTTGAAACAGTCTTTATAGAGCATTGTAGGAACGAAGGGAAGATTGTTTTGCACTTTGAGATATATGCATCGAAAGCATATGAGCGCGTACCCAAAATTGTGCTGCATTATAATACTAAGAAAAATTTGAATTGTCCGAAACAGAGAGAAATTTTTAAATAAAACCGCTTTGCTATTTGAGCTTCACAGCAGCTTTATTGGTAGTTATGTAGTAAAATTTTCATTTCAGGGAAACATCGCTACGAAAAGATAGATTATTATTGAGGAGACTTTCTCAAGCGTATTTCCAACATATGAAACTTTCAGTTGCCTTAAAAATTTCTATTTCGCAGCACAAATGCTGTCTTGGGATAAGAGAATATTTCTAACTCCTTTTTCATATTTCTAAAGACGATAATGTAAGAATGGAATTCAAAAATACGTTTGTACAATGTATGACTTTTGGAAGTGACTTATTTAGACGGAGTTTCACTATTTTGTCGGTGTAAGCCTTGACGGAGTCCTCAATCATCATTTTGTGGAGTACTTCGGGAAGACCGAAATTTTTTTCCAAACTTTTCATTGCTGCCGAAGATTTTCTACTCAAATTATTCAACAGTGATCAACTTATATACTCAGCTTCATTCAACAACAAATTATCTTTGCTCTTACCCAGGCATCGGTAAAAAATTTACCCTTGTTGTGTAAAAATTACACTTATGACCGTCAGCAGGCACTACTTCTTGTTTTTCCACTGGACTACTAGCAGTTACTCGATAGCTTTCAAAATGGAATTTAACACTCAGTTCGATTTGTGGAAAAGCCACAATAGTGCGTTGTAAACAGTGAAAAAATTAGTCTTGCTTTTGGGGCAGCTAGTCCGTTGTTTGAAGTTCACAGCGGTTTTCTTGGCAGTCATGTAGTTGAATTTAGATGATCGCATCATTTCATCGTCACAAAAGGATAACATACTGCCGAAGAGGTTACTATGTGCATTTCTAATAAAAATCACACCCATACACCCCAAAAGTCTGTGCTTTCTTAATAGGAAAATTACATAGTCTAAAAATGGACGCATTTTCAAAACTTTCGCGTTAGGCGGGACTCGAACCCACATCTTTATCTATTCGGAAGCCCATGCTTTAAAACGTCGCACTACAGGCGCCCATTTTGCTCATCACTCTTTCTAAGCTAAAACACGTCTATCTATCATCCGCCAACCCTTAACGGTATGGCAGGGGTAGCCGGTATCGACATTGAACCCAGTCCGATAATTTCCTGTTGTACACTGTTCCAAAATGTCGGGCATGTACAAGTTGAAGAAGCCGAGTGGTTTGTTGCCTTTGATCAATTCGTTTCCTTAAACATCTCTCATAGTCATCAAGAGGGATATAGGATTCTGAGTGACGGAGCATTTCACTACTCAATGGCTACTTCTCATCTATGTTCTCTTGAAGAGAATGAGCAAAATACAGTACAACTTCAATTGGTGTTTCAAAGCTTCCTCTTCCAGAGCTTTGGTTGGTCAAACTGACTCGCAAGTGCGTCAGTCCGGCCATTTGCGAAGATCGATCATCGAAGACAGTAATGCCGAGTGACAACAATGAATAAGCAAGAAGTAATCAGTACTTGTTAGTTTATTGAAAACGTTTGTGGTTTCTCGCACACTGCTCTTTCTTAATACAAAAGCATTCGATTTTTCTTCTTATATATAGATTATAAATAATTCGTAGAAATTAGCAAAGTTTATGCACCCAAGCGCTGAAAACGGAGGAGGTTGGGCGGACCAGGTGCGTGGTTCACTGCTGGGCACTCATAACTACGTACACGTAGTCACAATGAAGTTATCTTGAATGGTCAGAGCTTGTGGAGTTGGGAAAAATTGCAGGAAGTCTATTCCGCAAATTTATATAGGTCCTAACTCCGGAACTACTCTAATAGCTCAAAATTATGAGAGTTATCGATGAACTGATGTCGCATTCAGTGCGCATCATCACTTCTAGCCAAATATTCATTGCTTTTGATTTATAATCGCTATGACATTCTTTAGGCATTGAATACAATAAAAATTATGAAAACTTAAAGATTTGCATCATAATATCTTTTATACAACTTAACAAAATTGACTGTATGCCAAAGAGATTATGATTATGTAGTAGACTATAGTATTTTTTTACATATAAAAGTGGTATATCCTCCAAAAGCATATGAACCGTGTAAAGCATATCGTAATGTGTCAAAGTGAAGCAAAATTCTAGAGTGTTCTTCAAAATAGAGAAAAAGTTCAAATCAAATAACGAAAATCGCGCGCTGCGTAGGGATTCGCGCTGCGCGCGCCGATCCTCTTGACATACCGTATGGCTTAATAGATGTCGAAAAGGTTTTTGTTAGCATGAACTTGAATGATTTCAAAGCCAATTTTGGGTTGGAAAGGTCTTCATAAAGCTTTGGATGAGCTAAAAGAAGATTGCGCTTCGCACGTTTAAGCTCTGGATGCAAGTTTTTTTTTTGTTATGGAGAAGCACTAGCCTCTCTTGCTGGACATATTTCCCACTAGACCTCAGTAATCATTCAGAAGTTTAATTCTTATGCTCAAATTGTTTTTTGAAAAAGTTTTTTTTGAACGCTTTGGTAGTGAAAACAAGATCACGCTTTATAATCGACGAGCACCTTTTTCTTAGTTTTTTAACATACGCTGATCACTCTATAGCTTGAGTCTTGGCTACTCCAAAATATGTTTTCCAACCGGAAAGACCTTAATAATGTTATATACCAGCGGAAATAAGGTGGCGTTTTACACTCATATGCCCTGTAACAGACTTCATAGGTCGCAGGTAGGTCGCAATTCTATTATGGGGAACCACTGACCTTTTTTGCTAAACAGAAATTCATCACTAGCTTTTGGATGATCATTCAATGCTTGAATCTTAGCAATTCAAAACCGTAGTTTTCTCTAAAAAGCATTCAAGAGTGTTATGGAAGCAGAATAATTTTACACTCAAACTCGAAGTAATCACCTTTTTGCGACGGCTTATTCGATCACGCACACGACCGGTTGATCGAGCAGCACGATCTACATGTTGTGAGCGATTTTTATCATTCAGTGTAGGATTCTCCGTGCTTTCAAGAAACTGTAAATAAAACGTATGACTCTAGTACTCCAGATGTTTTTCCTCATCTTCATATACTGCCCGCACAAAAGCTTAGGCTGCTTTAGCTCAAGTTTGAGCATATTAGCGAGTTTATTTGGCAAAGTGAAATGAAAGTGAAAGGTCTAGACCTATGAAACGATGGAGCAAAGTTAATTCTACATCTTCAATATGAAAAGCTGCGAAACGCAAGAAACTTCTGAGGAAATCGCGAAGATACACGAGCTGACGCGTTGCGTGATTTTTCCAGCTACAGCCCACTAAGAAAGACTTCTTGGAAGCTAATTGCAACTATGAAATCGCCAAAATTTATTTTTCGAATGTTATTCAAAGTCTAGTTGAAAGTTTTTGCCGAGCAAAAAAAGCCAATGCTTCCACATCACAAAAAGCTCCTAGAATACCTCAGCTCAGACTTAGCAGAGGGTTTATCCAGCAATATAAAATGTAAATGGAAGCCTGAGCTCACAGAACGATAGAACAAAACAGACCCCACAATTTCAGCAAATTGCCCAAGATTTTTGCGAAGTGGGGAAAAAATCTTCAAATAAAAACGAAATACGCGCGATAATCGCGCCTGGTGTGTTACTATACCCATCTTCGTTGCTTCAGGGCATTGAGGAAATCTTATTGTCCCTTTCGCACTTAAAGAAATAAAGATCAGGACATGTTTTCCTTTTTCATTGATTTTTTGGACAGCTGCATATAGAAGGTAAAGTAATGTCAATGCATGGTTTATTCAAAGCTAAAAACACCTGTAAAATCCTGCTTCTACTTTCCGTTCTGCACGCTCTTCTCCCAATCTGAAATGTCGGGGGATGATTATGTACGTTCACCTACCAGTACTCTTATTTTTATACTTTTGTACATGATCGACAAAAAAAGCTCCTGTAATTGGACTTATATTTTTGCTTTTGTTAGGTTTACCTCCTGTAAGCTCAAAAGTTACTTACAAATGTGGCATATCAATCTTCTCCCACTGTTTAAAAAAGATTACCCAAATTTTGAGCAAAAATCTCTTCTTGTCAAAAATTTCAAATCACTCTCAAATGAAGGACAAATATTCACTTTTTTCTAGTTCCCATCTCTTCTTCAACATCTTATATCCATGAAGTTTGAATCACTCTCAAATGAAGGACGAATACTCACTTTTCTATTAGTTTCCAACTCTTCTTCAACACTTTATATCCATAAAGATCCTCCTCCATGAATGATCAATAAAGAGATTGGTTGCCAGGCACCATAATGCATCAACTGTCCCGTAGGGGCTGTAGACGCCATCTCATAGCCATTTGAATACTTGGTATGGATTTTCCGCTGCACTCTACCAAATCAACTTTTATCATCTCGTATTCAAATAGCGAAATGGATAAAGTGCACGACGTAGATCAATGCATGGTAGATGTTCAATGATTCAATTCTATAGTAAGCGATGTAGTGTGGATTGAATGTGCGCTGCCTCTACATCGACTTTTGGGAGCATACTCTTGAATTCTTTTGTACTACGTAGGTTTTTACGCCAGAGCCATACACGCATGTTTCAAGAGGTCTCTCCCTCCTCGTCAGTGGCCCACGCCCCACATTAAGCCTTGATTTGAAGCAAGGAGTGAGGCATGTGTGGTGACAGCACAGTGTACAATGACACTGAGCCATCACCACTTTTCAGTCGATGATTCGCATCTGATAGAGCAAAGTAGGTCCATTGCATCAAATGTTTAAGTGTTGATGGCCCAGTGTCATTGTACACTGTGCTGACACCACATACGTCTCCCTCCTTGCTTCAAAGCAGGGCTTAATGTGGGGCGTGAGGCACTGGCGAGGGGGGCGAGACACCCGATACGCGCGTATATGGCTCTGGCGTATAAACCTCGGTAAGGCTCTAAACATTCTGCACAATTTTATTGATTGTTTATTGCGAGGTTTAAAAACAGTCGATGCTATGGATCTTTGAGTACTCTTATCCTCAAGAAAGTTTTTTAACATTTTGCTGACATGAGTGGTTGATTTACCAGAGGTGCAAAAATGAACATGTTTCACATCAAGACATTTTCCATATATAAATATGGATATCTCATTGCTCACATATATGGTTGTGCTTGTATGCATCTATGTATGCAGGACTACATATTGTTTGTCAAGCTTACTGCAATTGATTCTTTATGCCTTTTTGATAGAAAAGACTGTTATGGGCCACTTCCAGCAATTACTCCCTACTGTTTAAAGGAAGTCGATAATGATTTTCAAAAAAAAAGATCAGATGCTACGTTTTCATCAGAGTTGTGAGCAGAAAAAGAAATCGCCAAGTAAACGGTTCCTTGTGTCAGAAACTTACTTGTCACATATGCACATCAAATGGCAATCAACAAGGAACGCGAATATACCGTTGGTATTCTGGGTACACTGACGCTTGCATATCATTATAGTAAAAAACTCTTTCTCATGGAAAATTTGCTACAGTCTATAGGCGCTCATTGTGAGGTTCATCATTCTTGAAACAAACCACAAGCGTAAATAAATACCTTACTAAGCAAACCGTGTTGATAATTCCTTTAGGGATTCTACATGTATACGATTCCATTTAAGCAACGTAGACCAGCTCCATGTTTAGTCTATAGAACTATTTACTGAAGCCTACCAATCCACCAAGCTGATGTTTTTGTCTTTTGGGACTTGATTGTATTGATGAGGATACCCTGTTGAATCGACGACTGAGTGTGTGTATGAATGGCATTTTCAAGCTCTGCGACTCATTCCGAAAGATAGTGAGTGAAAGATATATTGGACTCCACACAACTCGTAACAGCGCCTTTCTGTCTTCTCTTTTCTCGGCGTCTTGAAATGACGATGCCAAGTCAATCTTTCTCTCGTAATAAGTTTTATTAACTTGTTCTTCGAATCAAACTTCCTTTTGAAAACCCCATTATATTTATGCAAGTTGTGCTTGTCGAAGCATGAAAAAACCAATTTTAGGGAAGAATTGAATAAGTGTCATCATTCTTTGCAGAGTTAGCAAACCAGGTCAGTTGAAAACGATTTGAGAGTAATCATTTCGAGAAGTACAATAATCGATACCGTTCGCTTCGAGTATTCTCTTAAGGCCGCGCTCAGCTTTCAGTGTGCCTGATAATCATTTTTGAGCCATGCATGTGGTCTGTCATAGGGAGACTTATAGAGCCCGATACACGTGTTTCGACCTTGTTTAATAATTGATGTTAAGGGGCTTTCGTGTAGTCATGGAGTCAAATCCAGTGAAGCTCTGCTTTGATAAAGTATCCACACTCGACAGAGCTCTCTTATATGAAGCATTCTTGACCTTGATTGCACGTTGGTATTCATTTATTATCCTTAGAACATTTCAGTCTGAAGTTATCAATCAACTAACTTTTACGTTGCTTTATTTTGATCTAATTTCTGAATTTATTGGCTCACGTAAATCTTTTTTCAACACCTTACCTAATTACTTGGATACTTCGGCATTAGGCTTTCACAAGTCGTGGTGAGCACAGCACAGTTTTCATCCGCTCTTTTGAATCGCGATCGTCACCTGTGAAGGTGATTTGATTCGAGTATGGTGGTAGGTGCAAGTCTCATATCGTAATCTGTATAACATCGACAGCTGCGAGTACAGCTGACCGATTTTGATTACAAGGTTGTTCACCTGGCGTATACGTTGTCGGCTTGTGGACGCTTGAATCCTCGTGAATTCCACTTTACAGTTCCATTCCTTCTTCCATCTGTCGTTTGCCATTCTTACTATAACCGGCCCCCCTATGCTTCACTATTGGTGTTTTTCTTCTGGATCCCGGAGATGAGATAGGCTTCAAAGATCAGACCTCCGCATTCTGGTTAGATGTTGTGTATGCCGGTGATATTTAACAAGACCACGTTAATGCGCTCTACCAATAGTGCACAGTGTTCTTGACATGCTTGAAAGATCACCCACGTCTTTGCTACTTAACAGAGCGCTGGGTGAATTATTGTAAAGAGAAAAAAAAAACTTTCTAAAACTTTAACACCATTTGAGTGTTTTTCGTTGTCACTTTCCTCACACGTCATCGTTCCCAGTGTACGGTCACTCATACATTGATAGATCATTTGAGGTATATATTAATGTGTTTTATTAGAAGTTAATGATTATTAGTTAGGCATTACGTTCACTTCTTGCAATGAATAAATGTTGACCAATGTACACGTAAATGAACAGGTGAACTGCATGCATCGACATCGGCAAATATTTTCTTTAATCTGTTGTCGCGAATGTGTTAAAACAGCTGCTAATTGAATACTGATACTCGTCAAGAAATCAATTTATTTCAGTTGGTGATGTATATTTTCAATCGTTCGACGATACGACGCAGTCATTCCGATTCGTCAGAGCTAGATCGACTTTCGTCCAGTTCAGCCGGAAGACTGGATAGCTGTCAGGAGAAAATAAACGGCAAAGGCGTGAAGAGATACAGCATCAGATCTAACCTGGGTGCATCTTCATTAAGGTCTTCATTTACTTCTAACCTTAGAGACTACATCACCTCTCAAGAACGAAAACTAGGAGAACACTTTAAATACCCTTTTTAGAATAATCACTTCTTTACAAAACGCGAGAAAAACATATGAAAGGATTTCTGTAACATGTTGCTTGGTTTGCTTAATGAAACGATTACCGAACAAATAAATAGAAACTTGTAAATCTTCAAATAATCTACCATCTGTGTGGCGATATTGTGTGGCCGCAAATTATTCTTTCCATAAGGTGATAAATAGCTATGAACTGAGGCACAATAGTAACCATAACCTTATGAGCACTTTCTCGTCATCTCTCATAACTATTCTGTGACGTTGCAATGCATTAATAGATTGTTGGGATTTTGGAGTGCATGTTTTAGTGGCTAACGGTGTCTATAAAGAATTCCTATTTCCATCCCATACAACAGGTTGAGGAAAGCAACCTTAATGCCCGTCAGATTGGCAATTGGTACAAAACTTTTTTGGAAAAAAATGAAAACGTTAATAGTACAAACTCTTTAGTCTGCAAATTATTGTATAGACCAAATATGCTTTCATCACCTCCATGATGCTGCGAATGGGGTCAAAGGCATGGCTAATTACAATGGATAGGTCAAGGCTGTACACTGAACTGAGCTATTTCAAATTAATAGCAGCTGAGGAGAGATAAAAAAATGCAACGAATTATCACAAGCTTCAGTGGTGAGGTTAACTATTGAAAATCAAACTGTTTTGCTTCAGAGATACTAATGTGTCACGATCACTTCATCCTGTTCTGATAACGCTTCAGGTGTTGGCTCTTTTCCCAAATACAAATGCTATTCGAAAACCCCGTTGGAGAAAAATAACGGTGAGTTTAAGTTCCTAGAACAACAAATTTTTGGAAAAAGGCTGAATTTTGACTTACGAAATCCAGAGCTTCTTAGATGAAGAGAACTTTTAGGAACACGTAGAAAGTTGATTGATATCACAGATATACGTGCTTATTTAAGTGAATATTTCTTCACAATTAATAGTTTGAGTGTCAGTGCGAATTCTTTTTTCCCTAGTATTTTTCTACTTAGAAATTTATTTCGGCTCGTTATGAAGTTGTTCTAACTCTATTTTTTCTATGCAAGCTTCGATGAAAGGCGTAGTGTGTCCAATGAACAACACCACAGGCTAATGGTCGAAAAGCAAATCTCATTCCGTTACATATAATAATGACAGCTACAACACTACTATGTATTCTCGAAAAAAATTATCACATTTTGGATGATCAGTGCATCAAGAATTTTTTATGAAGTTGTGCTAGTTAAGCAGGCACGGTCGCATAGGAGTTCTGGTCTTCACATAATGTCCAGACCAACGTCAAGTCCGAAGAGCTCTCTACAATATTACCTGAGCCATATTTTACAACCTGTCTATCAAAAAAAGATTATAGGGGTTCAAAATGAGTGCTCTCCATGCGGCGCTTGCTGAGCAAGGAGTTTATCTGTTATAGAAGTGAACTCTAGGGAAATTCTGTCTTAACTGCATAACGAAAATACGCCTCATCCATAATCACCATTCTCAAAGGAGGAGTGGTGAAACAGCGTTATTTCACTTTACAAAAGATTTTCACTACTGAATTGCAATGAACTGCAGTGTCGCTCAATGAAAACGATAAAAGCTATTGAGCCTTAGAAATTTTATATCAAAGAACTCCGTGTCAGCCAGTCATGTCGTCATCTCCTCGAAAGCACCAGTTGAACAGAGATGATTTCGGCGGGGCACATCAAGGTGGATAAGACGAATTGGTCCCTTACGGGTTCCAGAAAAACCCAGACCTCTAAAACCTGTGTTATTTCAAAAATTCAATGGCGTATGAGAGTTTCCTGTTACGGAGGCTCCATCATACTATATGGAGAGCGATTTAAACTGACGAGAAAATGACATGTTTTGAGCCGATAGGTCTAGTGCTATATAGGCACCTATTTCGTCCTATTGGGGCTTATCAGTAGCACCCTCCCTCGGTTCCGTCGATCCCGTTAGGCTAAATAATACTCTAAAGGAATCGACGCCGAGTAGGAAAATAATCATCACAAGTCGGTGATGGTATTACCTGACGTTGGGTTACCGGCAGTCGAGCTTGCGGCTCTTATAATGAATCATGCCTGTGTTATCGACCGCTCTTTCACAGACCAGCACAAAACGATTTAATCTGAGAAAGATATGACATGTTTTGACCCAATATGGAACGCAAAGAGAAGCAGTCAGTGCAAGAGAAATCTCTAAAAATGTTAGAAAAGTGGAAGGATTATTTCATGTGAAGCCGATGGCGGATCACTTTGATCAAGCTTCGAAGTAGCCATCAACCAAATTATGGACTGACTATTCCCCCTTTTCGTTTAATTCTACTACTCTCCGAATGCCCTACTATGCAAATGAGATGTAACACTCATCTATGTCGATTAATACTCACACTAATCCAAAGATCTTTGAATTACATCTGAAGGTTGGAGGCTTCCGCACAGCCCCTTTCAAAAATAACATCGCTGTGGCGTCTCAGGAGAAGGAAAATTTAGAAGAAAAATACTGATATGTTCACGATATCTTTTTAAAGATTAACTTATACCACAAGGTTCATATTAATACTTCATTCCGCAAATAGACGTCTTCGCCAAGCGACTAAGAAGACGAAAGCCACAGCGAGGTCGATGAATTGTGGAGAAGCGGCCAAGTAATTGACTCTGAAGAAGGAGAAATATATAAATTTTTGTCGAACAAAGTTTCTGTAAGAATTTTGCGATAAGGCTTAGTTATCAATGAAAACTTATCAACCCCACATGGGAGTTGAACCCGCGCTTTATACATACTGGGAACGTGCGCTACCACTACACCACCGTGGCCACCGCTTACTCACCGCCCATTCTTCAATATCTGTCACAGCTATCAACCACCAACCACTAACCAGTCTGGTGGCGTAAGCAACATTGCTTTATAAACCCAATTAAGCTGACAGCCATTGTACCTATATAAATCCAAGAATTCTCATGTTTTTGCAACTCCTTCGCAGTGTTGTGATGTTTTGAATGTACCTAAGAGAACTGAATGTTAAGCAAAAACTCGACTTCAGACGGGAGCTGAACTCGTGCTTCATCCCTACCGAGGAAGCGTGTAGTATTGCCTCGGTGATATAGTAATATCAAGCTCCGTCTGAGGTCGACTTTCACTCAGTTCGCTTGGGAATATATGATACATCATAACACTGCAAAAAAAGCAGTAAACCCATAAGAAATTATGTAGTTATATAAGTACAATGGCTGTCAGCTTACTTGGGTTCACAAAGCGATATTGGTTACCTGACCTAACCTGCTAATGGCTGGTGAATGATAGCTATGATAGGGAGATGTTGAAGAGAGAGTGACGAGTAGGCAGTGACCTCGGTGGAGTAGTGGTAGCACGCGTCCTCGGCATGGGTATAACGAGGGTACAACTACTGTCTGAAGTCTCACTTTTGCTTATCGCGCAGTTCTCTTAGGTATGTCCAAAAAGCAGTAAAAACATAAGAAATCTTAAAATTAGATGAAAATTTATCGATTGATGATGCCCGAGTGAAGGAAGGTCGGTTCTCAAAAGGAGTTAGCCTCATTCAAATGCACGAAGAGCTAGTCGTAGAATAAACTTTCAGATAGAATTTCTTCAAGAAGAATCACCAACAGAACGATCAAAAGCGATTTTAGTCTAGGTCATCGAATTTCCAAGCGAAAGAAAAATCATTGATGACGGGGTATTATAGTCAAGCAAGTATTACCTAACGTGCAGTGTGACATTCCAAGAATTTTATTGTGGCGAATCTTGACGCTGAACTCCTTCGGCTATTGATGACGTTAGACAATATATTGGAGACTTTACCGAAGTTGACACTCACAGCTGCTCGAGAATTAGCAGAAATCTCGGCTAAGCATTCAAACTGTTTCTTTGAGAAAAAACCTTAGAAGATGATTCTCGACGAAGGTGCGACAGAAGTGGATCAATCTTTCTCTACGATGGCTCACGGCCATACTTTACAGTTGAACGAATCGAGATACGAAATTTTTCCTCATCTATCATTCTCGGCAGGCTTCTCATCTACTGATTAACAATTTCTCTAAGTACCTTGTCAGTTTCCGACAATGCCAGAAATGCTTCAGAAGCAAACCGAGAACAAAACTGTCTTCAACGTCATTAACGCCTCTAGAATTTAGGCAGTTCAGGAAGTGGAATAAGTTCATCAGTTTCTCGTTGGTTAAAGCCTACAGGTTTCAGCGACCATCAATTGGAGTGATAAAGTTTATACCAAGTTGAGATATGTCGCCTCAAATTTATGGGTCAAAATCTGCTTTAATTTCCGAGCAGCAATAATGTCATTAAAAACGCTGATCTTAGACTACATGACGTTGCATACAATTCTGCACAGATTCTAATTGAATGGTGAATTGAAGCAATCTATAGATAATTTCAGCGACTAGTGTTACTGCTCAATTACTCGTTGTTAGCAGTCATGTTCAACTCTTACCTGCTCAATAAAAATTTATGGCTGATCACTGCGTTCAAAGTAAGTCTTTTTCCATCATACATAGAAGTGTTCCTAGGTATACTTCACCATAAAGCAAAAATTCCTGAAATTAGCCAGAAAAAAATTAATCCGACTTCTTTCACAACGCTCATCGTTCTTACATTGATCATGAGTTATACTTTCTTCGACCAAAAAAGCATCGATTTTGTACAGATACCTCCTTTTTATCTGTCCACAGGGACCTGAGATGGCGTTGTGATTAGAGGCACGTCGCAATAGGAACGTAGTGGTTCGATCTTACCTCTTAGAATAAATAAGCTTCTCATCGCTTCAATGTTGATAAATGTAAACAGGAAACTTGTCAGGGTGGATATAGTGCTGATATCACACTTTGATATATGCTCGCAAAGCATTGCCCCATTCCAACATGCATTCAACCACACCTATGGATGCTACAAATGAATTTTAAATGCGCGAACATAACTAAGGGATTGATCAATGCCAAAAGATCCGTGCTCCATTTTTTCACTACGGTACAATCACTGTCTGATCAAAGACAGTTCTTGGTTTTAAAGATGACTTTCATAGTTTTGATGCAAATATTCGCTTAGACGTTGATTTATGAGCCTCAAAATATTTCAGGAGCGTTTTGGTCTGATGCATGCTTCAACTGTATCAAGTATTATAACTGGTATTAAACCGCTCATTAATATTTTTATCATTAGCCTACTAGCTTTTCGTTTCCGGCAGCACCTTCGCTTAATCAAGGTATGTACTTGGGTCATACAGAAAAAATGCGTAAATACCTAGTTTTTCATTCTACATATTTTCTATGTTTTATTCTACATATTTTCGATGTCAACTGTATCATAGGTTACACTTTTCAAGAAGAAGCTACTAAGGCAACAGCATCAGACACTGTCTCAAGCTTTGTTCATGAAAACTAGAACTTGTAGACAGAATTAAGAGCTAATTTGTGGATCTGTAAGACCACGATTCTGCTTGAGAAAACTGTAAGTAGTGAGAAAGATTACAATAGAAAATGAAATCTTGCTGTCTAGTTTCACTCTCTTTCAAAGGTTTCCAAAAGGTTTCGCATCTTTTGTTGCGCAGCAATTTTTGCGGTACAACTAAAGCTCTTAAACGTGAGGAATCCATAAGTGTAACTACTCTAATTCGCTTATTTAACCTATTTACAGTCGTAAGTGGGATCAGAAAATATATGCATACATATAATACTAAGCCACTAAAACATGAAAGATATATCTGATTACAATGTCTATGAATTATTCTGATCATTGCCATAATCGAATTGATGGACGCGCAGTTGAAAGAGGGATCGGGAAATATACGCTTGGTAGTCGAGTCAACTTGCCATCGACAAGCACTATCACTCCAGCTTCAGCAAATAGATACCCAGTTTATTCGGGGAATATTTCCTTATCTTCCAAAAAAGCTGATGAATGCTTATGGCAAACGTCTAAAATTACTCTTCTAAAGCTTTTGGAAAAAATTCCTCTTTGCGATCATTCAAAGGCATTCTTGAGAAGAAAACAATATCCTCAAAGGAGCAGTGACACCCTTTCGGTAATCCGGAAGCTTCCATAAGTGGTGAGTACCGTGAAAAGAGGCAGATACAAAAACTGCTGGGCTTCGCATATTTCGAGAAGTTGGACGATTATAGGAGAATAAATAAGAACGACATTACTACGAAACTTATCATTACCTTTCTCTCATTCATTCCGCTCACCTTTTTCGCGCTTTAACATTCACAATTTTTCTATGAGTTGTTCTTAAAAAGCTATTGAAAACAGCTTTAGATTAGTGGCGTATGTTTGAGCTGTTCGGGCTTGCAGCCTCATCAGTCGGGCAGACTCTTCGTCTTTAGCCAATACTCTCGGGTGCCCTTTCATCCTCCTATAAAGATTAGTCGACGACGAACGATCTACACAATCGCCGTCAAGTGAAAAATCGTAAGATCGGCGAATTTCGACATCGCTTGCTCTTTAACAGAACACATGACTTGGTGGCTCGAATAATATTTATGAGATACATTTAATTTTTAGCGTGCTCTTGAGAAAATACTCGGGATAAAGGTATAATATTTCAAAAATACCAGTGAGCAATCGAGTATCGAAAATCGCCGATCTTGTGTTTTTCACTTGACGGCGATTGTGTAAATCATTCGTTGTCTACTACTCTTTATAGGAGGAATGGAGGGGCTCACAAGAGGATTGGCTAAAGACGAAGAGCCTGCTTGACTGACGAGGTTGACACGTGTATCGGGCCGTACAAGAGCCCATAACAGACCACATGACATGCTGGCTCAAATAATAATTATGAGATATATTTAATTTTCAGCGTGGTCCTTCTCGGAACAAACTGTTCACATCGTTGACTCTCATAAGTCGATAGCATTTTCAACAGGATTTAGGTCCCTTGGCCTTCAAAATACTGGAATGAAATTTTTACATTCCTCCAAAAAACGCGAAATGTTTGAGTTGCTCCATAAAAAGTGCAATTTATCAAACCATCAAATAGATGTTTTAATGAAAGTGTTTTGATCACTGAGTTTCACGAAGCAATAAAAGTCGATTTGGTCCATACAACGCTAAGTGGAAACTAACCGTGGAACAGAAACTGTTGGAGTGCACGAATAGATTTACCACAAATCCGACAACCGTCGAAGAACTTTGTAAACTTAAACTAAACAGAGCAACTGGTAAACAAACAGTAACTAAATACTAATGAATGGTGGAAGGTAGCAATCGGTTTTTTCCGCTACTGTATCATATAACACTTTACCTTGTCAGATAGTTTTTGATCCTTTCTTTTCCGATGCAGGTATAAGGCTAAAGGTAGACCACCGAGTCTTGCTACTTCTGGACGAGTTTTCGTTGAGGAAAACTGTTGAAGAAATTCCTTTTTTCAGACACTGGACACTATAGATGTTTGCTTTCGCAGTGCCTTTCAATTAACACCACCAATTCAATGTTATATGTTTGTGTTTTTTGTTGTCGTCGCTATTTTTTCCTTTGTACCTTTCACGTTCAGAGTTGTGGAATTTATCTACACCGACCAAAGGTGAGTCGTGCAAAGAGCAATTTATGTTAGTGTTTTTTTTTTGCGGCAGTATTTCAGTGCTTTTCGGAAATAATTATTTGTTACTCTTGAGGTATGTTAACTATTACTGATGGTAGGAAAATTAAAAATCCTAGTCGAACATTATTTATTGCAAAAGCTCATTCGAAATTTCGTTATAAATGGTTTTTCATTAATATCGAACTTTTGCTTATTATTTCATAACAATAAATTAGCGCTGCGTAGATTCTTCTGTTCAAATTCTATTGTCCAAACAACGTTTTCACTTGCCTTATAGAGGAAAACGGTTGGAACCGATAAGTTATGCATTGATTATCGACGTTTCGTCCATGCCCTTGACTGTAACCCATTCATTTCCTCGCTGATCCATGCCTCGTGAATAAGGAAAAATTCCGTAAAAAACAGAGAATGCTTCACCTTCCATGTTTTTAGCGAGGTATTTTCGCGACGCCTCAAAATGATGGTTAAAGGAACCCATAAACATAACCACTGTTTTGATATACTTCCTTGGTATTGTGACTGCCATCGTTGCATAAAAACAATTGATATGTTAGCAAGCTCATTTAAATAATCGCGAATCACCGTGTAATCTATTCTTTCACCTCTATTATGTTGCGAGTGAAGTCGGATGCATGTAATATCCCTGTATCAACGCGAAGAGCTTACATGCTTTATGCAAATTGCATCAGGCGTCAAAAACCCCCTAATTAATTAAAGTCAGTTTTATTGATTTCTCAGATTCATTTTAACAATCGGTGCATTTTCCCTAATTTTTTACCACCTAATCGCCGTGGACAGGGGCTTGGTCACCGAATTACCACTGTGTACATCCTGTGAAACACCCTAACTTGGAAATTTAGCTTGACTTAGCGAGTGGATCGCATTAAGGATACTTTGTAGCCATGGGAAGGAATAATGTTTCACTTGTGTCGGCTCTAGAATCTGTACGATTGAAGGAATTGTGAACAGTAGTTGGTAGAAAAATCATCCTAAGCAATCACATTATTGCAATAAGATCATTTAAGGTATACACTTAAAGGCATAAACCAGTATAAGTGATAGAAAGAGTAAGTAATAAGAATTTTGGGTATAATAGAGAAAAATTCTTATTTTCCGGAAGAGGGGGGGAGGTCAACCAGATTTATAGGTTACAAACAAAGTCAATCATGTACGTTAGATTTTTCATTGTCGTAAACTATCACTTTCAGAAATGATTTATTAGAGCTGACAACTCAAAGAACAGTTTTTTTGTAGATTCGGTTCCAGCATGATACAAGACGCCGCCTTTATCATCGTTCCAACATTGACGTTGTGGAATATCATACCACTTTTCTATTACAATCTCTACAATCAGATTATACGATTTTATTGCAGGTACGCTAAATTTATATATTTCGTAAATTTGAACAAAAGAAAGAGAAGTAGTCATAATAATGAAAGTAAAGCTGAACTCGTTTACGTAGAAAGCGATGAAGCACACCGAAAACCACTTTGCGTTGATTTGCGACCACGTCAGTTCTTCTCTAATTGTTTCTTACCAAATGATCCCATCAATTCCGACCGCGAATTCCATGTTCACATCAATTCGGAGCTACCTTTCCCGTTAATAGCAGCACTCCATAAAATTTAGCTCATAGGCTGATGGTAAACTGCAGAATATTGTTATTCAATCCATTTGACCTCAATCTCTCCCTATTTTATATTCAAAAATGTTATAAATTTTCAAAAAGGATTGATCAAATAGGAGAAAATATTTTGACACTTAAAGCATCTCACTAATTTACCGACAAAATTCGTTTGAGGATCCTCATAGAATCTTTGGCGAAAGATCATCGAAGGCGACAATTCAGCTTGAAATTTTATTATAAGCAATTTCTTCGGATCACAAATGCACAGGTACCGATGTCACCCCTTATCTCTATTTATTCTCTAGCGAACATTGAAATCTTAGATACAATTTCATTTATTTTATAGGAAGCTGTGGGAAATTTGTTCAATCCATTTATACTTTTTTCATTGGCTTGGTCAATGCTTGTTCTCTGCCTAACCATATATTTCATTACACAGCCACATTCGAGGTATTCATTAGTAAGCTACACAGTTTTCGTAATTCTAATGGCTGCATGTATCCACTATATGAGAGTGATCAGCAAAGCTATTGTAAGAGGTTCTTGCTCTACACGACATCATGCGCATCATGTCCTGCATTTGTTACTGAAATCCTTGAAGAACAGTACCAAAGCATCCTCACGCGAATTAGAATGGTCAAGTTGTAGACAAGAACAACTTCGTTACCTACTTTTCATTCTAAGGGGATGAGGTTGTTGGTAGGACAGTGGCTAAATCCAGAAAGCGTCGAGGGTAGACTAGAACTTGTGCAAAGTGAACGGCATCATTGTCAATGTGCTACGCTCCCTTTGCCAGATGGATTACAAGAATAATCAGCTCTAGCGAAATTTGATAAAGCCCATCAAAAATGAAATGGAACGCCGTGACCGAGTGGTTGCGATGCTCGTTGCGGCGCGGGTGGAACCCAGCTCCACACCCCAGCTCTCCCTAGCAGTCGATAACGAATATTCTATGGAATGCTACAGCCAGGATATCCCCGACATTGTAAGGAGACGTGCTCGAGCAGCAATCTACGACGCTCAAAAAGAGGAGGAAAAGACGATTTGAATGCTAGAAGTACTGAGATCCGCACAATTAAGAAAAACGCTGTGAAGACTGTTTAATAACGAGCTAAAAATTTAGGAAAATGAACTAACCGGACGGAGCCGAGCCCACATGCAAAATCTAAGGCCTAAGTGAATTTAGATACTGAGATTGACACATTTGCGATGTCCTACCACATTAATCAATAAATAAATCAGTGACCAAAAATGTACTATTGTAGTAGCATTTATTAGTACGCTGAAATTGGCAGTCATCTCATTTTTCGAAAGATTTCTCCTTTTATTTAAATTTATTAGTATTCAGCCTTTTGGAACCTATAACACCGGAGCAGATTACGGTACCGGATATTAGACGCCGATTAACACGTAGCGTTCACTTTACAATCTGTTGGGCCGGTCTACAAGTACTAGTGGCATTAATGCATATCTGTGTCATATGTCATACAGGAATGAGCACAAACGAAATGGTATGCTTTCAGTGAAATATATGTTGTGATAGATGAAAAAGAGGAGTACTTGAAAACTTCTCTTTTTTCAGACACGTTGTATTGTAAATGAAGTCCTACGAGTTGTTCCAGAAGTAAATGTGGATCTCGATCGATTTCTAGTAATTCTCAGTTTTGTTAATACTCTAATTAAGTCTATCCTCAAATTAAATTGAGTAAAGAGGCTGAACGATGTGAAGTTCTGCCCTATTTAGCTCCCACCACTTTTATAGCATCATTGAAGGTCGCTAAAACTTACGAGAGATCACCGCAGATTGTCCCGCATGAGACGATCATGCATCTAAATGATTGAGATGATAAGAAAGCTACACTATATTCATATAATTCAATGGATCGGTCATTTTGAGTATCAAGATACTAGCAACATTGAATGTTGACGCTGCTACACTGTTCAATTCTTTCCAGATTTCTTGTTTTGTACACAAAATGTCAACTCAATTTATGTGGGGAATGACTGTATGGCGTGCTTTTCCTCTCGAACGAACGACCTTCTTCACGGTACGCGTTGTTCAAACGTTTTCAAGGATAGTGCTCTTTTTATTTACAGTTGTAGGCTTATAAAATTCTATTTCAGTTAGTATCCGTGATTGTCACCTATGCGTTTTTGTTGTTGAAGTTGAAGGAGAATCCGGCTATGACGCCTATAATTCGCTCATTTATCATTCATAATGGAACCGCATTCAACAATACTTCTTCATAGGAATAAAACATTGCTGTCACGACGGTAGACCCAAATGTCTTTCATACGTTTTTTTTAATACTGGCATCGGCGCCTGTGCATTTAGATTATTTCTAAGTAAAAAGCATGCTAACTTTTTGAACTTCCACATGGCTCCCTATGAGTCCTGTTGCGTTGATCTTAGTAACTTGTGCAATCGATTCATTTCCCTGTATTCGTGATACAAAAGATCTTCAAACATTCCTCTTGTTTTTCGACGGCGACCTGAGGATTCTCTTTTTTTTTGTGAATGTCGTTGAATACTGGCCAAGTCAATCCTCCTTTCATTTTCAGAAAATCTTTTCTCGACACTTTCACAAGATTGGTAAATGTGAGCTGGTAGCATACAAGTCTGGTACGAACCCTGATCAGAAAAAAGCGGCAAGTTTGGGCTTGGAGACAGTGTCGAATCAACACTTGTTTGTGATAGATAGCACCACTATCTCTGCTTATTAATTGAATATGATGCTAGCCTCTGTTGGATACGAGGACAAGTAAAAATAATTTAATAACAAATCAAACCAGTGTAAAAGATATAAAAATGATATATAATTAGATGGAAAAGTGTAGAATGGAGAAATTTGTACTCTAAATATTGCCGTAGTGAATTAACATAGATAGATAACGCTTGTTCATGCCTCTAGCTCTTTTTTGCTCAAGAGTTCCTTGTTGGAGCCGGTAATCTATGCATGCGAGCAGGAATATCACTTACTAAAATTCAAGGTACTAGCTTTACATTGCCCACGCATCGCCAAATTTCCTTTTGTACTCGGGAAATTGATACTAGACTTGTCTCGGAATGGCGAACTCTACCCACGCAATGTATACGGTGTAGCACGGCTTTCTCAAGAATTCAGGCACACAAGTGAAAAGTTCTAAGATGGTTCACATTGGAAAATGAATTGGATATAGGAAGTACTAGGATCTGCACAGTAGATGTGAGATAAATCAAATGGGTGAACGATTTGCCTCTTGATTGAAAAATAGTTGGATACTTGCTTAATTCATCTAGAGGAATGAGGTAAACGTCAGAATATCTTCCTTCTGTAAAATTCTCTTTTTACACATGTAAAGTCTGCTTCGAGCATGGTGTCGTCAACAACTATCATTCTCTTTGTTCCTCTTAATCACTTTTGACTGCGGATACGGTAATCATGGGATCACGAACATATACGTCAATACTGTTCGATGGTGACCGTCGTAGAGGCCACTTACATCCTCGGAAGTCCATCTACTTCCTTATTTTGCTTATAGTCGCTTTGAGCGCAGTAACTGTATATCTAAACTTTGAGTATAAGTTTCTCTCTTTGTTCGGCAACGACTTTCTCTTCTGTTAGCGCTCATTTCAGATACCGCTCTCTTATGCACTACTACTATTCCTTCGACTGCATAGGGGATAGTGTAGTGGATAACAATGCATAGAAAGAGAGAGGAATATCAGAAAGTAAGGGTCACACTTCTTCTTCTAACGCTCTTTCAGAAATCGAGAAACAAGATGAGTCATCCGACCAGCATTCTACGACATTCATAGAAACTAAAAACGTTGAGGAACATTCGAAACAATGCAAGCGTTCGAATTTGAGACAACGAGAAATGAAAGGATCAAATTCGACAAGTGCTGAGACCCGCACAGTACATTTTAAGACGGGTCATGTTAGGAATTTTTCTTAGTCTAAACCAAAGTCGAAACAAAATAGATTGCAGTGGTTAGAGGCTATTTTGGTTTTTTACCCCGCACTTTACTATGCTGATATTTACTGTCTGTCACCACCCTGAAATGGGCTCAATAAAAATGGATGCTGGAATCGCGGTGTTCAGAGATGTCGTATAGTACCACCCATGGTCGCACATCAGATCTCCTTCTTTAGATAACAGTTCTGTGCGAGTAATCCAATACAATTGGAGTGGGGGATAATTACAAATGGACTCAATAGAGTCGCGAGTTGTGTGCAATTAATCCAACACAATTAAGGTCGAGAAACTCAGTCCTCCGCATTTAAGGTCGGGGATAACTGCTTTGGAAATATTATGTGTGTTTCAAAAAAGTGCCATTATGCACTTTTGCCTTTGTGGAGGTTTTAGAGAAGCCACAAGCGGCAAGTAATCTCATAAATTTCTTTTTACCGGTATTCTGGAATAAGGTAGACGTAGGGTTTCTATGTATGGGCGGTAACGGTATCCTTCAGATGGTGACTTCTGCATTGAAGAAAATAAGCATTCCGCAGAAACTATTTGCCGACAATTCTTCGATAGCGAAAAGCAGTGCTCCATTGAGTAACGTCGACTATTTTTGCAAGTCACGAGTGGAACATTGTCGACTCCTTGTTGAATGAAATTCTCACGACGTTTTCATCAGCTGTAAACGATGTTGTTCATGTATTTGATATTTGAAGGTCGTGTGGATGAATATGAAAGTTCTCATTTATCAGATACACTATTGAATAATGTATAACGTGATTCAAAAACAAAAGAAGGAGATCAATAGAGTCCACTGAAGCACGTAATAGATGACACAAGTATGATTTTGTAGCACAATTTGAGCCATGGCTACTTGACTCAATGAATTTGCGACTACTTGTCCATCACGAAACATTTTAACCAACTGTGTTCGAAAGTTCTCTCGAAGTTTCGGAATAGTCTTAGAAAATATTCTAAGCCTCTTCGAGGTAGTATGCCGGAGGCTTGCGTACGATTCCGCGGTCTCGCTCGTCTAATCGGAGTCACACGTCCTACAGCTGATAAGGTGAGCGAGACCGCCTCATTGTACGTAAGCCTCTGTCATACCAACGCCGGAAAGACATTCTCATTAAGAATTATAAGCCAATTCGTAACAGCTGCGTAAGCCATTGACTGAAAATTCGTTTGAACCGCAAGATCATGTGAGAGTTCACGTTGTGTGAAACGATTCAATTGTGAACGCCGCTGCTATTAGTAGTAGGCGTGAGCCGCAGGCATGTGTTTCCGATGAGGCGGGCGAGACCGCCGAAACGTACGTAAGCCTTTGGCATGCCAATTTTGGAAAGGCCAAAAACATTCTCCCAGACCATATTAATTTCAAGAAATGTTTATTTACGCTTCCGCTTTGAGCCAAACGTGAGGTGTTACATTAATCTTTATTCAACATCTGGCGTTTCAGCAGTTCGCCTTCTTCAGAGCCTGGAAAGGTCAAATTGCAGAAACGTCAGCTTTCACTTTCGTTAAACCTCATTTTCAAAACAATAAAAGGACTCATTAGGCAACAATTTTTCAAAAGCACAAAGTGATGTCTTTCAATGTACCGAGTTTGCTTGCGGCAGCCGTCTGGTGCTAAAAATTTCAAGAGCAGCTTTCTTGGGCAATCACAGCTATATACGTATACATTACTTATTTACTTTTAATTTACGCGACCAGTCACCATAAATTTCACTGTGCGCATCCCAGTACTTTTTGCATTCGATTAGTTTTTCGTCTTCTCCTTGAATGACATAAGGATACTGGTCGAGCATGTCTCCTTGAAATTTCGAAAATAGTGTGGCAGCAACGTTCTTGTGAACTGCCGGAGAGTGTTGAGGAGTGGCGCTCGGCTCCACGCGCGCATTGACGAGCGTCACAATCACTCGGCAACGGCGTCCCCATACGTATATATATGTAGCCTGCCATCAGAAATTTCACCATAAGCATCCCAGCATTTTCTGCATCTCGCTTTACCCTTCATAAAACGAACATTACATGTGTTCTCAACTGCGCCTTGCAGATTCGTCTTTTTTATAATGTCGTGAAATGCTGATTGAACAATTATTCTTGCATTCTTGGCTGTAACCGAGCAAAAGTACTCTCCAAAGCGTTCGATAACCATTTGCAAGAGTGTGCCGGGAAAGGGCATCGAACCAGCTCCTCGTTTATCACCTTCCTTCGTAAAACACTGCATCACTAATCACTGATCCGTAAAGTATTCAATAACTTCAAACAAAGTTTCCAGCACTTCATGTATTTTGTAATTAAGAAATTATCGTTAATTGTCGAAAAACCAACTTGGATTTCATACGCTCTAATGAAGGACTTCACAGATCATCAACTAAAATACGGCTTCCAGAAAATTTACTGGGCGACTTCTCCAGCACAGCGCAACAAATATTTAATTTTTTTTAACTGAAGTTATATGTATTTCTTATTGGTTGTGCTTTCTTTAACGTTATTGCTTAGAGGTTCGTAGAGGCTGTTCGGATAGCTACCTCAACGGATATTTACGCAGAAGAACGAATTCCATCAGAAAGTCGAAGCGTGTGACATCTTCATTATGTCCTTGATTAGCTTTTTCTTATATTGAAAGAAAGTGAAGAATTTCCAAGATGCAATTCTATACGTGCACATTTATCCATCTTGAAAATTCCCTCCTATCCTACTTACACCAAATGGCTTAGCACATGTTTTTTTCCTATGCAATTGCACGAAAATTGAAATAACTTATCAAAATAACTTGAAAATCTCAAGGAAAACTGAGCATAAAGCACAAATTTCGCGGCGAGACATTTTTTTTCGTTTTATTCCTCCATACGGATATCTTTGTTTCTTCCTCATGCAAATATCGTTTAAGAACAGACTTTGAAAGGCAAAAAGGAAAGAGATCATCAAAGAAATTTAATTGAACGAAAAGTGAGCTAATAAGGAAGAAATCGTTGAAAGCTACAAACATTCTGAAAATGCCCAGCACTCAACTTTCAAAAATCACGCAGTCGAACTTTCACAAAATTCTACCGTATTTGCTACTGCTTTCCTCATTTCCTCCATTGCCTAGATTGACGAGAAAGTCCCTCTAACACCAGCGAAAAATTCAATATGTTTGTTTCACACAGTATCAGTTATTGCAAATTCATGCTCTTATAAATCTCACAAATATTCTCATAAAAAAAAACTCTCACGCTAGCGCTGGTCATAATGCATGTGCGTCAGAATCCGTTCGGCCAAAAAAACATAGTCTACGCTTGATGGAAATTTGAAAGTGTCGTGCATTTCGAACTTGTTCCGAATGCTAGCGCTATCAATGTCAAATTCTACTGTGAGCAGCTGGACCGAGTCTACGATACGTTGAGGGAAAACTACCAGACATTGATTCGTCAAAAGCAGGCGTTATTTCAGCAAGACAATGCCAAATCTCACACCGCAAAGAAGGCTGAGGAAAAATTTGATGAGTTGGAACAAGTCAAGGTCCTGCTGCATACAGTCTACAGTGCAGAAGCTTCGCCGTCCGAAAATAGTCTTTTTCGTTTAATGGAACATGTCCAGCGTGAACGTCGATTCGAGACATTTGATCGAGTTAAAGAGGCTTGTCAGGAGTTATTTTGACTCAAAGCTCAAGAATTGGCGAATTCGAGCAGACGCACAAGTTTGCAGATTGGTGAGAGAAGATTGTGGGTCAATTTCGAGAATATCCAGCGTAAGTTTCAATTGGATTTATATATAAGCTTTGAATCTTAGCAAGTGTTGAGATGCTTTTTTGAACCCAATATCACACTCCATTTAAACGCTCATTTACCTCCTATGATCAATATTTCACTCATAAACCTATGAAGAAGTGAATAGTTTGATGCTGACCACTCCTCCTGGGATACCTCCTGCATTATCATCATATTAATAGCATCACATAAGTGAATGCAAGCTTATTTCATCTACATTAAGACTTCTTTTTGCTATCAGGCCAGTTTTTATGCTCTCAGAGATACTTGCTTCAATTTGCAAACACCGAAGGAACGAATCGAAGAAGGAACGAGACACGGTTTTGAATCAAACACTGTGTACTGCGCCGTTAAAGGCCACTTCAGTGACATATATTTTCACCAAATCCAACCGCAGAACGAAATGAATGAACTAGAACGACATTTGAGAAGAAAAAAATGACCGCGTTACGTGTTGAGGCAAAATATCAACGCGCCATTGAAACAGTTGAAGACATAGTAAAATATAACTCATAGTCTTGTTGGACACGGATTCAACTCATTTCCTCCAGAGTCGACAGTTTGGGGGTGGTCTTGTGGTAAAAAGAACTCGTTTACTCAAAAAAAGACCGGCCACTCCCACTGTGATGACGACACCACATGCCGGCCATTACATGAGACTGGTACAGGAACATTGCCACAAAAAACGCATTTGATTTTGACCTTGATTCAACATTCAATGTATGAAGAAGCATTTTCGAGAGGTGATCTTCGTTTGAGCAGAGTTTTACTCCACTGGGTTTGACTTGATACAACACAGAGCACCCGATCCGTGAGGACGTCCGCCTGTGAACCATCACTTCCTATCGAAGTGGCTCTAAGGAGAGACGATTAGCTAGCCAAATAAAGATTATTTGGTACTTATATGTTAGACGACGAAACTTTTATAAACCAATCTCATTGCCTCAACAGAATCTTTTCACAGGAGTGTTAGTGATTAGGCGAAATCTTGAATCTTTGGCTAAAGCCCTACGTGGTCGGTTTACTCATTTATGGCGCTAAAAATTTTGAAACAAAATTATGCTCCACATGATCAGGTGTTTTTCTTTCATATCTTGCTTGCATTTCTTAGGACAAAAATTCCCCTAACGTGCTAGTACTCATACTTCAGCAAAAGCAAAAGTTTCAGAGCTCAAAAATGATGCCTTATGAAAAATCTCTTTTGATAGCGCTGTAGGAGAAAGAGAAATTTTGTGCTCTATACCTCGCCGGACAGAACTCTTTTTTAGACATTCAGCAATTATTCGATGTCGTAGGTTCCAATGGTTCCAACGTTGTGCTTATTTTCTGGGAATACCATTTAGCAGGAAAAATCGATTAAATTTCACATTTCCGATGACCAATCCACGGAGCGGGTAGCCGGGAAACTCTCTACTCCCTGATGTGCTTTTCGTTTTTCCAGCGAATTATACGCGTCATAAAAATAAAGGCGTAAGGAGAGTGGAAAACATAATTCAATACTGGACTTCACAGCGTTATAAAAGAGTGTTTTGAGAAGCCGTGACTTAAGGCTGTAGACAGAGATTTGAACTTTCGCATGATGTTAACACTCTTACGAAAAGTTTCTCTCCAGCGAATGAGATCAGTTCTCAAATTACCGCCGTCTAATACTAACACATAAATTCCGATTCTTTTATGTCAATCTATTGCTGATCACACAAAGTATAAAAGAATAGTTACCAATTCAAGTTTTTTGATATGCCGATTGTTTGATGCATTGGCGTCAATATGGACACCATAGCGTTCACCGATACGATAATCATGCCTTGGTGAGGATAATTTCCAAAGTCCTTGAGTCTTTTTTCAGGCACTCATCTTGTGAACTGAAGGACACAATGGCTACTTCAGGAAATCAGTTCACCGCCTAAAGTATTAGTGATTATCGTGCCAATACTGAATACGAAGGGCCGGCTAGCCATTTTGTGGTTGGCTGTGCGTTAGTATTGAAGAAGAAATCGCCCTGAAATAATACTGAATAATGCTCAAGACTGTATAATGTAGAAAATTTAAAGTGGTTTTTTTGGCGTATCAGCATTTTCGGAGCCATTTTGTTGTTCAATAGCCTACATAATAACTGATGGACCATTGAACAGCAAACGGATCTGAAAAAGGAGAGACTTGCCGAAACTTCAGCCATACTGTTTGTACTGTAAAAACTACTGCACTCGGCAAACACCATTATTACCAACCTTGGATCTACTTAGCAAGTAAATACTGATTCATTCTAAATGGGAACCAGCTACTACAATTGAAGTGTACGAAACTGACTGAAGTCCCAACTTTTGCAGAGTTGATAAGTGGCACACATTCAAATCAGCGCTGTTAAAATCCAATCTTTTCCGCTCTTTGGCAATATGGTGTACTTGAAACGTAAATGCTCCTAGCAGACTAATTCATACGCTCACTGAACTCTAAGTAAAGTGTTATATTGCTGGTAATGAATTTTTGAGTCACGCATACGGTGTACTATAGGGCAACTTATAGAGCCCGATACACGTGTTTCGACCTTAACAATCTCGTCAGTCAAGTAGTATCCTTCGTCTTTAGCCAATACTTTCGGAGGAACCCAAACCCATACTACGAGTAGGCGGCGACACGAATACTTTGCATGACTTAAACATTCATTAAGTGAAATCAAGGCTCAATGAAAAGTGTTGTACACTCGATTGCTCTTGGCTGGTATCGTTAAATATTTGCACCTATCGCTTTAAGTGCTTTCTTTAAGCCCTTGCGACGACGAACATCTTACACGATCCATTAGGCGGCAACGAACACTCTTCTCTTCCTAATATGTGGTTGGGATCCTCCGAGAGGATTGGCTAAAGACGAAAGGTAACATGGTGTAAAATATATTTGCGTCAGCTAGGATTCGAAGCTAGATTTCACTCTTTCCGGGAGCGCGCGCTACACCGTTGCACTACTGACCCCGTATTGTCAGCATAAGTGGGTTTATGCCAGTAGTGGTTGCCCACACCCAGACCGTAGACGGTTGGCTATTGACAGATAACGCGTTGTAGTGTAGAGAGAGTGGTGTCGAAAACGGGCGTCGGCAGTGCAACGGTTCAGCACGCGCTCCCGGAAAGATTGAAATCTGGGTTGGAATCCCACTGACGCAAACGTTTTCGCACACCACTCTGCATTATTGGGTTCATTGTAACATCATACCACCGCAATAGGAAGTTAAATAAAATGAATTTTGATTGATTTTGAAAATTAGCGCCTCACTGACGAGACTGCTAAGGTCACAACACATGTATCGGGCTGTATAAGCTGCCCGATAACAGACCATATGTGTGGCTCAAAAATAATTATCAAACATATTGAATTTTAGGTGTGGTCTTGAGAAAACACTTGAAACAAAAGGTATAAGAGGTTAATGCAATGGTTCGGAATCCAGAGTGTTTTGTTGAATTGATCGAAGCAGGATCTAAAGAGCTCTTGTTTAGTCGTTCAAAGACGGCTGTGGTTGGTTGCATGTGGAAGCTGATAATTCATATGAAAATTGAAAGCAGAGCTAAATTGCAGTGGTAAGCAGATTATAAAAAGAAACTTGCACTGTGTTTGTCTTCTACTCGTCCAGCAATTCACGAATGATTTATATGTTTTTGTTAGCCTTTCAATTCAATAAAAGGTGGGAAGATAAGGCTTTTGGCTCTAATCAATCAATGAGGAGTGCGCCGTGCATTCCAATTCCACTCCGTTAAATCCTAGAGGTGGTTGAGTGTGTACTTGACCTACATGACTTAAAATAATCATCCGAATGTTCCAAGCATGTCATGGATCAGTAGACGATTGGAATGGTGGTAATACACAATCATGTTCCCATGAAAGGACACCGCTTAGAGAAGTTTGTTCATCTGAGCTGTGCTCCCACTCCAGTGACACTCAATGCCACAAAGAACACCCACATCGCGACTATGATCACCTGTACACCATCGTCTCGGATTGATTCGACTGTGAAGAAGACGAAAAAGTAATAGGTCTGTCGCACCAACAAATGTTTCTTTCCAGCTTTGGTGTTCACCAAAGATCCAAAGAAGTGTAAAGTAAGTATTTTCACATTCCCAAGCAGTTCCTGTATAAATCGCCGACAAAAGAATCAAATAGGGCTTCGTCATCGTGGAACGCGGCACGAGTTTACTGCAGGGTACTTAACTAATGCGATCAGCATGCACTTAGAAATTTGAAGGTCACAACAGTGCTTCAGAAATTCGGTATTCTGTCTAACACAGACAACTCAGTTGTCTAGTACGACGGACTGATGTTTAATCTTTCAATATAGTAATTTTGATAGATAAGTGCAAATGAGTTGAAGTTGAAAACATTAAGTTCTTCGTAACCTTCGACATTGTGCAAAGCCATGTCGAAAATGTCTACATATGACTGACACAGTCTATTTTTGAACATTGACATCTTTCCACGTTTGGTATCGGATTTACCATCAACAGCAACCTTAAATATTCTGATGCAGTGGTAAATTTGTCTTGTTGAGTTCACATATATAATGACTAAATCTAAGATAATAAATAGCCCATTTCAAGTACTAGTTGAGTACTTAAATGTTCTGTGTAAGTATATCAAGGGATAATTGCTTTGCAGACCCAGTGCAAGGTTTTTCCAATCTTCATTGCTGCTCACCTGACGAAATTTTTCTTTTTCTTGAATGTCACCAATTTGATTAGGCACTTCTCTCGGTTGTCACTACTTGTTAGCAAGTAATGTGGATCATTCTGTTTTTGAAGGGGTAATTGTGGTTTTCATGAGTAGGGAAATGTCACCAGCGCTCGTGGATCAGAGGAATGAACATTGCATTGTTATCGGTTTTCTTAACGGCCATTCCTGTTCCGCATTCGGCCTCAAGGCGCATAGAAAGATCGAACTCAATCTCAATTTAGTGAAAACTGGTGTGGATGAACATTCGGCTACTTATTTCAGTTCGGCACAAGTTTTTACGTAAACAGATAAAGTGTCGCTAATGAACATAAATCCGATGGGATACTTTAGCTCAAACAGGAAACGAAGAACTGATATGTGAAGAGTTCCCCTGCCACAATCATAAGTTGATGTTATTTTGATTCCTAGATTTGTGAAGAGAGTGATTAGTTAAATACGTGAGCTCCGAATGAGCATGAATACTCAAGTTATTACTATGCCTATTCCCTGCAGAATCTCCATATTTTCGTAGTTAGAAGTTGAGTTTTTTGGCTGACATATAACTCTGAGCTAATTTAACAAAATTGCCAAACAGCAAATATATTTGCTAGATATTTGAAACCGATGAACAGTCAAAATGCAGATTCTAAAGGTATTCTCTTCAACAGGAAAGCTGTGCTATTGTCACAAGGTTGATTTCTAAATTTATTCGCCTAACGTTTCGACATTCGTCCTCTTCACACTTGACGATAAAAAAAATTTTAAAAAAAATTAAGAAGGATTCAAGTATAAGCAAATAAATTGGCAATTACTGAAGAGTCAGTAAATTAGACCTAGATTCTGATTTTTCTTGGATCGTTTTCCTTTTGGATCTAGAATTATCTCAGCAAGAAAAACTTCGGGCATTCACAGCTCGAAACTGTGCCTTTTCCCAAAGTAAAACTGCTATATCTATAAAACCCTTGAATTTTCATTAGTTCTGTGGAAGAAATGATTTTATGTCTATGACGAACGGAATTACAATGGAAGGGGAAGATTAAATTTAAGAAATCAAACTTTGAAATGCATGTGCATATTGGCAAAGTGAATTTCGATGAATGCAAAAAATTGGAATTGTTCTCCCCCCTAAAGTCAATTGAGCGCGGCTTTAACCTACTAGGAGGAGTTAGTACAAGACCAACAAAAATCTGGTATTACAGTATTTCTTCATCTACTGGTACTTATCTATGATTTTTCAGTACTCAAGATGTTCTTTCCGCATAAATTCTTGATACATTACTTTGCCTGATTAGAATTCAGTTCAGCTCAGGAATTTCGCTACTTTATGTGACTACAGTGTCTGCATATCACAGTATTTCTTCGTTTTCTTTCGTTCCTCTATAGCAGACAATCATAAATGGTAGTATAGATTATTAATGGGCGTCAGTAGTGCAACGGATTAGTGCACACGCTCCCACATAGAGTGAGATGTAGGTTCGAGTTCCGCCTGACACAAAAGCTTTGCACATCACTCTACATCACTGAGTATATCAACAACATCATACCATAGCTAAAAGCTGTTAAACACGAAGAATATCATTTGATTATCAACATAGATTCAGATACGAATTTAGGTGTAATCTGGAGACTTGTTACCTCCTCTTCTGACATACGCACTGAGTATGACACACTACAAAATCCTGAGCCAGCAATGTGTGGGAGCTTCGTTATTTTCTCAATAAATAATGGTGAATTTGGAGTCGAATCACTTTTCCTTCTGTAATCATGTCCCGTAGATAGCATTAATAGTAACTCACCTATGATTGGATGAACGCCACGTTGCCGAACTCTATTCTCACACGGGATGACCTTGATAAACGAATGATTCACGTCTCTTTGTACAACTTATCGACACGGAAGAGCGAATGTCTACGACAAGTTACGGAACATTTGCATGACCTCCATCCCTACTTGGTGTCTTCGTTCGACTCTTTAATATATAGTAGAGAAAGTATAACTAACTAATTCATTTCACTAATCACTTTTAGCAGTGGCACGATGTTTCCAAATATATTTTCAATAATGCTGATTGATGTGCAAAACTTCGAACGTAGGAAGGGATTTGAACCCGCAGTTCACCCTTTTCAGGGGCGCGGCTGACCATTGCACTACCGGCACTCGTTCGCCTTCACTCTTTCTCCGACACAATTATATTGATCTGTCAGCAACCAACAGTCAGTAGTTTAGCTTGAGAAGACGATATCGGCATCGAATCAACGTTGACACATATTTGAAAGGGTGAAATACGGGTTCGCATCCCGTTCGACAATTATAGTTTTGCACATCACTCAGCATTATCGAATGAAGAAAGTATTCACAGTGTGGTTCCAAAATATAATCTGTATCATGCTTTATAAGTTCATTCTTGGACGTAAGGTCACAGTAACAACAGAACACAGCGAACAAAATTCTTCGAAGAGTTTGTTAGTGGAAATGTGAGGTCTTGACGGCGAATATTGTCGTGACAATTCATCGTTCCATCTGGAGGAAGTGATCGAAGGTGACTGTTGACGAAATGCTATGCAGTATCCAGCGTTCTCTATTGAGCGATCGCTGATCGTTAAATGACTCTTACATGATTCGATCCTTTCGGAACCGGAGGTGATTATTGGTAGTCATTCGATAACCCATATTTCACCAATTTCGAAGGTCAAAATATTTCTTGAAAAGGCTTGAATAGAGCGCTGTTAGAGCAAAAAAGAAGATACGTTTATACTTGAATTAAAACGCTTGTCCTTTGAAATTCATAGCGGGCTGAGTTGAACAAAGATCCAAAAATGTTTTCGAGGTAGAGAATAAATTCCAAACAAATAACGAAAATCGCACCCCTCTAGAATGAGACTGTGCTCAGCGATTCCAACCTTCTCTGAAAGGCGCGTCATTCTAAAGCGCGTGAATATCGTTATTTATCTCAAAATTTTCTCTCCGTTTCGGAAAGAATTCTGGATGTTCGTACTAGAATTGTGAAAGAAACTTTACTTTGTCGTTTTATGGGTACAAACTTTTTTTGGTCCACGCTAGTTGATAAAAACTTGATATGACGTTCGGGCGACAAGTTACCTACTTCGCATACGAAACTTAGTTTTTTTTTACTATAACAGCGTTCTGCGTGAAATTTTTCGGAGTCAATTCAAGCTTTAAAATTCTCGAAATCTGAGCTATTAAAGCACTAGTGATAATCTGGCGAAAAGTCCTCCACAGACCCTGCCAAGCAAACGAAGCAAATTGAGTGATACTTATGACTATTTTTGCAGCTACATAACAAATTGAAATCATCGGTATTTCAGCTTTTGAATGACTACAAAAAATTTGAGAAAACCTTTTTCGGGCGATAAAGGTATCCGCAAAATCGTGTGTTCCAGTGGATACATGCCGTCTCAAAGAGTTAATTGAAGCATAAGCTGATCATGTTTATGCAATCTATGCCGAACATCTCAAAAAATAAAGATACCAGCTAAAAGTACATCTTTTGCGGCATTCAATATGATTAAGCACTGCAGTTGGAAGAGATGAATTGTCAAGCACCCCTTAGCAATCCTATGCTATGGGAAGGTATTACGAATTTTTGATTGATACACATATCCAATAGTCTGCTATAACTACCAATGAAATAATACCTAGATAATGCATAAATGACCGAAACATTGGTGACCGGAAAATATACGAATACTGCTGAGTGAATTTTTTACCTTAAGTCATACAGCTGACATTCGGTGCTTCAGGAAATTCAACTACAAAACTTTGTCTCATTCACTCTACTTCATGGACCTTTCAACACTTTCAACATCAGACTGCACTTTTTCACGCAACTAAAGGCTACTATTAGATAAGAGTTTAGAACATCAATACTTTCAGAAAGCTGACATTATCATCTAGAATTCCTCTCCTCTACAACTCCAATGTTGCACGATTTTGAACCCTTTGCAACTGTAACGTACGTTTGAGATATATAGATTGTGGAGGTTTTCAAACTTGTTAACTAAGCTGTTTTTGAATCGAGTTGAGCCACTTAAATGTTCCTCTTAAAAAATGGGCAATGTTTTCTACACCGAGGTCAACTCCGGTCAGCGAAGACGTCGTTAAGTTGAAGAAAGAAATGCTCTCGATTATCGAACAGGTTTTGCCGACGCGCTCTTGGCCGAATAAATTGAGTTCGGCTATAAAAGTCAGCGTGGTCCTACAGGAATTGCGCATATTTTGTGTCCTGTGTTTTCAACTTCTCGAACAGAGGCTCCTCCACTCTTCTACCTTTTTCTAACTTTTTTCACAATTCGTTTGCTTCTTTTTGGTGGAGGTAATTCACATTAGCTATTTCTATTGAGTTATCAAATTTTAGGATGAAAACTTTATTTACGATTTTGGCTCTTATGCCCTTGATCATGATGACTTCTGGACAAAGACGACAGATCGATCCACCAGGTTTGGATTTTCTGTAGATAAATCTAATAAATTTGTCTGTAAAAGTTATTATCCATTGAGCTACTTTTACAGGTATTCCTTTCACGCCAGCGAATTCTCAGGGGCCGACGGAAACGCGTGGACGTGGACTTGGACGAGGCTTCGGTGGAAATGACGGCTTTGGTGAATTCGGCAGCTCAGCTGGATTCAATCCCTATGGTGGATTCGGTGGCAGAGGTGGATATAATCCTTATGGCGGATTCGGTCGCAGAGGGGGATATAATCCCTATGGCGGATTCGGTGGCAGAGGTGGATACAATCCCTATAGTGGATTCGATGGCAGAGGTGGCTATAATCCCTATGGTGGATTTGGTGGTAGTGGTGGATATAATCCTTATGGTGGATTCGGTGGCAGAGGTGGATATAATCCCTATGGCGGATTCGGTGGCAGAGGAGGATATAATCCCTATGGTGGATTCGGTGGCAGAGGTGGATTTATCCAATTCGCTTGATTTGGTAGCAGCTTGAGGTGCGTTACTTCGAATTTCCTGAAAAATCCTCCTGGCCAGTAATTTGCAATTCTTAAATCTTCTAAAATAGTTGAGACGACGATTGAAAGACATCAATATATTCAATTGCAAAATTTCATTGTGTTTATTTTTTCAGGCTCGAGGTTATCTGACCCCCAATGACAAATGGCATACTGGGTGTAATCTGAATGCTTGTATATATCTTATTCATGTCTCTGAATAAATCGAAACTAAAAGAAAAGATAATCAAAAGGAAAGAAGTTTGGTTGAAACTTGAAACAACAATTCTCAAAGAGAATCGTTTTTACTGAGAGTACCTTCTGCGGCAAGTTCTCTATGGTAAATATTACTGAATTATAGAAATAGTACGCCATTAGATACCTTGAAGTTCGCAAAACAGTTTACATTAGTTCCATTCCATCGTCGCCATTGTCAATTTGAATGGTGCAACGTGACTTTGATGACTTCAAGTATTCATTCTATGATCCATTAGTTCTTCAATATAGAATCATTTGACTTGAGTGAGCCATAGAGGTTTGGCGATTTGTGAATTTGCACTTTGTCATCAAAGAGGACGAGCATAGTCTTTGAATCTGTTTTTTTGTCTATCACTTGTGAATTTACATTTTGTCATCAAACAGGGCAACTATACTCTTGTAATCTGTCTATTTCGACATTTGCAATAAAGGCTTCTCATAACTTGATCGCCATACATACTTCGCCTTTTAGAAAAACCATTCACAGAAAATCTTAGCGATGAATTACTTTTCGAGTCTTGAAGTCAATATCGCGGTCTGGTACTTGCGTTGAATCACACTTGGAAATATATCACTCATGCATCCTACATACAGATAGTGTTCAAAATTTCCTCAATCGTTCCGTGCTATTGATGCCATCTAATATCTCTTCTCCACAGCAAAGCAAAACAACGCAGTTTGAAAGATTGTGCGAAGAAGTTTAAAAGGAGTGCACATGTGATTGAGTTTTGGGAGCGAGACTTTTTTTCTTCTAACGCTTGTTACCTTCTGTAAACGTTGCGACTCGCCCCATACTAATTTCACTTCTCTTCACAGATCCCTCTTACAAGATTCTCTCTCTAAAAGCGTACGGTTCTTGCAAGACCACCTGCCTATATCAGATCTACGGCGTACTATCGCTTTTTTTATGAATTAAACCACCTTTCCAGATTTTCTATGCCTTTTCCAGCACTAGCTTTTCTCGCCTCTCTCAGAACAGAATCTGCCTCACTAGTTTCTCGCAAAAATATGGCGATATCGCAACATAGATTCTTGCTTGAAATTCCTTACCGTACTTTTCGTCTCCTAGTTGATCAATAACCACTTACTTTGAATATAAAACTGATTGTAAAATCTACGAAATGGTGTCACTATATCGATCTTTTCTCTTGCTCAGGATAGACCAGTGTATGAAAGTAGAGGAGGGGTGGCGCAGAGGTTTTGTGATGCGCTGTGACAGAAAGCGAGGTGATAAATAATGCGCTGTTCGTTTCTTTCCCTACATTCCTTTAAAATGAGTCAACTGAAAGCTCAGGGATGCTTCGTCGCTTTCTCCGAAATTGCAAGGGATATTGTCACACAAGCGTTTCACACACACACATACGAAGAAATCATGCAGCAGTGTAGGCAATACGTGAAATATTCGAACATCACTGTGCACGATGCATGCAAGGAAACGAATCGAATACAAGAAGTGCAGGGATCCGCAAGGTAAATCATGATATTGGGCAGTGCAAAATAAAGGAATATTTGGGAACATTTAAAGCTTTACCCGAGGTTGGTACGCCAGGGCTACACACGCGTGTTTCAGAAGTCTCGCCACTCTCGTCGTCCAGATTAAGCCTAGCATTGTAACGAGGAAAATGAAATAAACGAGATAAATAAACAGTGGAAAGTTGTTTATTTTTTGTATTGCTGTTAAGATGGCTATTGGATACACTTGCAATGTGATATAGATACATTTGTCGAACACGGGAAAAAAATTCATTCGTTTTTACTCAAAGCCCTCAATACTTACGAAGTGAAGTTATGTTAAGAACCTCTACAAAACATCAAAAAAGATAATCTAGGAAATAGCGGTGTAGGCCATCCCTCTTGAACAAAGATACAGTTCCAAGGCCGTTTACTGGTCTAAGATTCGTTTCGGAAATATGTTATCACCACATGGAGTGAGAACAGATCGTGACAGAAGGAGAGACGTGAGAATAGTTGCCTACCAGATTGTCCACTCCTGTAAAGATACCTCTCTCCTTACGCTTGCTTACAAATCAAAATACACGGAAAAATTAAGTGACTTTTCAGAAAAGACTCTGAGGTTTTTTTTGAGGAGCACGGAATAGGGAACTTGTAAAAGTAAAAGTGGAACTTATCTTCACCACCTCCGTCACATATTGTGCCAGCTCTATTTCCGTCTCGAACCTTCTTAGAAAACTGCCGAGATCTAAATCAGCCATAAAAACCATATTGATGTGATAAATCGCGACTGAGTGACGCATTTTGAGGCGAAAACTGCTATTCTGACCATACTTCAAGCTTGCAATTTGGAGACCACAAGTAACTCAACTTCGCGAAGAATTGTGCAGCCTCAGGCAATTTTCGTGATTTATTAGCAAGGCAAGACTTCGTTTTCCCAGTGTCCAGATAGCTGTAGTAAAAGGAAGTGGTCACCGGAAGCAATCGCCGACTCTTATGAAAAATCAAAAACCCACCAATCAATCGTACAATACATACATTACTAATAGTTCTACCTTGACGAACACGTAGAAGACACCAGTTTGTTTCTCAAGATTTACAACTCCATAGCAGACTGGAGATAGACTGTACCCATTCATCTCTAGCGCTTGCTCTCTACCAACACGGTTACCAATGTGCTCGCCAATAGGATAAATTTCTATTGAAATTCTTTTCCTCTAAATTATTAGCTATGGAAAGCGGTTTTTATGGGCCTAAATCTCCACTATGACATATCTTCAATAAACTATAGGCCGATTAAGAAAAAAGAAGGTTCCGTGATGACGTTGTAAATCACCAGGAATAAAATGGCTTCTGTAGTGTCCATTTTAGCCGTAATGTCCCTCCTCTCATATCTTCTCAATAAATCATACCACAAATACGTCAATTTGATATCATATAGTATATGTACGTAACTTTTCCTGGTAGTCGTCTCGTATTCGATGTACAGCTACTTATACGTTAGACGGCGACAAATGAATATCGACCCCATTTGCTCGACAACAACTTTTCCTAGGTAGTGTTAGTAGTCATCCCAAGCTTGAACCTCTAGCTGACACCGCACGTAGCCATTTTCGAAAAGATCAACCCTGTATCATAGAAAATGAAATTGTTTTTCACACCCGCCGTGCGCCTTCATTTTATCGCGCATACAATTCGCCGAAAGCACGATAAGCTTATGAACGTGTAGAAATCTGTAGTAAAATCTCTTTAGTGAGGTTTCTTTCGAAACAGAGAAGAAATCCTCAATTGAATAAGAGGTTGCATCCTACATATCTAACGTATTAAGCCATAAGTCGATTGCCTCGTCCTCCAACCCATAGATTGACTGGTAAACAAACGCGCCGAGTATGTGACACTGATCTTATCTTCCGTGTTATACTGCAGGAAAGGTCTTTCCAGAAAACCAGCACAGCGTTGGAAATCGTGAAAACTTACGCTATTGAGTGATTACAATAGTCTGAAGGAGCTCTGTTCGGCAAAGTTTGAAGCATAAATCTTCTCTTTCTCCTACAGTGCTGTCAAAAGAGCATTATCAGAGATGCAAACACATCTGTGAGTTCTTCGAGACTTGTGCAATCGAAGGAGTACTAGCACTCTGAGGAAGTGGTTGTGCCCAGTGCAATATAAGCGAGACAATAAAAAAAACGTACTAGTCGTGTGAAAAATAATTTCAATTTGGATTGTGTATCGTTTATAAAGAGGTGTTTTAAAAAAACCGCACCCGTACCACGCTAGCCAGAGAATTTAGTTTTCGAATGATTTCTAACACTCTATGAAAAGTTCTTTGCCCAGTAAATGAAGTCGAATTTTTTATTTGTAGCCTTCTAACATATAAGACAGTGTCAGATACCACCACAACAGTGAACATATGTGAATTTCATTATGAAAAATTTCTTATAACACTTTCGACCTTCCGCATTGTGCGATTTAAGTTCTGTATGAACACACGTATTTGTAGAAGTGCGATTCCAATATGCTTTTCATCTACCGTAATGGTATATATTACCTGTAAGACAGCGGCACTGAATGTGCAAAATATAACTTTGTAATTAGCTAGCACATCCTGGTGCTTTGTAATGATATCAGTGGATACCAACGGGAGATTTAGGGGACACTATTCTGAATGTCCACGGACCTCCCTCTTTGAGGGATCCCGCCCGGTTAGTCGCGAGGGCACGTGGCGCGTCCCCAGGTGGTGGATAGGGGAATAAAACGCGAACCAAAAGCGACCGTGTGCTTCCCAGAGACGCAGGTGGATTCAGGGGACGAGCTCCCTGCTTCTGCAGCGCCGACTTGACAAAACTCTATTTCTACGAGTCAAGTCGGCCAAAAGCCTGCAATCAAGCGGCTGGGAAGTACATGGGAGGCGGTTAGGAGTCGCCTCCAACAAATAAGCTCCTCCCGCTCCTCCGAGAGAGACTGGCAAGCTACTCGTGAGTACCCAGCCCCCACGTTTAGAGCCTGGCAAGCTACACGTTGGGTATCAAAATGCCAAAAACAGTAACAAATATGGGCCTCATTCCCCTGACCCCGAAAGAGCCCCTGGTACGGCAGCGCCAGGTAGGACGAGTACGGAGAGGCTGCTAAAATCTCAGGGCCGAACTAGGCTGCCAAGATCGAAACGGACTAAAATGACGATCTGTACCTACAACGCAAGAACCCTTGCTCAACAATCCGCTGTAGAAGATCTATTGATTCAAGCAAGAAGAATAAGGTACGACGTCATTGGCCTGGCTGAGACGAGAAGGCGCCATCCTTTTCACGCTGTCTATGACACCGGAGAAGAACTGTTCCTTGGAACATGCGATCGCAGAGGTGTCGGTGGCGTTGGCGTCCTCGTCAAATCGAATTTGACCGTGAACATTGATTCGTTCGAACAACTAACAACCCGTATCGGACGATTACGGTTGAAACGATGTGGTTCTATGCCGGCTTTGACCATCTTCGTTGCTTACGCACCAACATCAAGCTATGACGAAGACGAAGTCGAAGCGTTCTATATGGACCTCGAAAAATTCTTCAGAGAAGATCATACATTCTTCAAGGTCATTGTCGGAGATTTTAACGCAAAAATTGGACCTAGAAGAACGTCTGAAGAACGTCACATAGGGACCCACGGACTAGAATGGAATGAACAGGGTGAGAGGCTATCCGAGTTTATCATGACGACCCAAACCATCCATGGTAACTCGCAATTCCAAAAGCCTCTCTCTCAGCGATGGACGTGGGAGTCTCCCAATGGAGAGTACCATAACGAAATAGATCACATCATAGTAAATCGAAGGTTTTGCCTGACCGACGTCGCTGTTGTTCCAAGTTCTACACGGGATCAGACCATCGCCTCCTTCGCGCAACGTTCCGATTTTCGAGGAGAGGAGAGAAAGCCGCTAAATTCAAACAACGAAGTCCCAGAACTACCATAAACTGGGATGTATTCAAATCATTAGTCGGCTCTTGGGAAGATACCGTTGTCGACAACATCGACGAAGAATACGATCGACTCGTTGAATATCTTCACGTTGGCGCTAAAAAAGCCGAAAGTCCTAAGGTCACGAAGAGACGCTTGTCTCCGCAGACACTCGAGCTGATACGTCAACGTGGAATCGCACGAGCTGCAGGCAACCGAAACCTTACGTCCGAACTTGCGAAACGATGCAGAGAAGCGATAAAAGAAGACCTTAAAGAGAGAAGAGCAGCAGTTATGGCAGAAGCTGCAGAAGCTGGGAAGAGCATTCGCAAAGCCCAGCGAGGCTTCGCCAACTATAAGACCAAGATGATTGCACTCCGATACCCTGACGGGACACTTACAGCTTCCAGAAGGGCTATGGAGAAAATCATCCACCAATACTACTCGGATCTCTTCGCTAGCCATGTTCTCTTACCGTCATATAAATTGAAAGAGGACGAATATGTCGTTCCACCGGTCCTTCCTTCCGAAATCCGACATGCTATATCGTCGGTGAAGAAACAGAACAACACCCGGTCCAGACAGGATTAGACCAGAACACCTGAAGAACCTGCCGCCAGTTCTCATCAACACCCTGGCTCGGCTCTTCACTCGCTACCTGTCAGAATGCAAGGTCCCTATTCAATGGAAAACCAGCAAGACCGTATTGTTGTTCAAAAAGGGAGACCTTCACGACATAGGCAATTATCGCCCAATCTGCTTGCTGTCCGTTGTCTATAAACTCTTTACTCGAGTCATCCTGAACAGGATTGACAGAACACTGGACGAAGGACAGCCATGCGAACAAGCAGGGTTCAGAAAAGGATTTAGTACCATGGACCACATCCACACGATTCACAAGACTCATTGAAGTTTCGCGAGAGTACAAACAACCACTCTGTCTCACTTTCATCGATCTGAAGAAAGCCTTTGATTCAGTGGAAACAGAAGCGGTTATAGAGGCTCTGGATAACCAGGGCGTCCCTACTCGGTACATAATGATCCTTCGTGAGCTTTATAAAGATTTCACGACCAAAATATCTCCATTCTACAACAATATCACCATTGACGTAAGAAGAGGGGTTCGACAAGGCGATACAATTTCGCCAAAACTATTCACTGCCACCCTACAAAACGTCATGCGAACATTAGAATGGGACGAAATGGGAGTGAAAATTGACGGTCGACAATTAAACCATCTTCGCTTTGCTGACGATATCGTTCTCATAACACCAAACATCAGCCAAGCGGAACGAATGTTGACTGATTTCGATAACGCCTGTGGAAAGATTGGTCTTCAACTGAATCTAACGAAAACAATGTTCATGAGGAACGGATGGGTTTCTAATGCCCCATTCACGCTCAACGGAACGACAATTTCCGAATGCTCCAGTTACATCTATCTAGGTCGTGAAATCAACATGATGAACGACCTAGCCTCCAGAGTTGAGCAGGAGGAAACGAGCGGCTTGGGGAAACGTTTAAGAGCATCGAAGATGTAGTGAAGAGGACAAAGAACATCCGACTCCGTGCCCACCTTTTCGACTCGACAATTATCCCTGCCCTAACGTATGCAGCAGAAACCTGGTCGCTACGTAAGCAGGATGAAAGATCACTTGCCGTTATCGAACGCGCAGTCGAAAGGTCGATGCTAGGAGTATCTCGTATTTCGCAAATGAGACAAAGGATCCGAAGTTCCGACCTACGTCAACGATCGAAAATCAGAGACGCCGTTCTACACGCCAGGATATCGAAAATAAGGTGGGCCGGACAGTGATGCGCTTCAACGACAACCGATGGACGAGAGCCGTTACCGACTGGATTCCTCGGGACGTCAAGCGCTCTAAAGGAAGACCACTGACCCGTTGGTCCGATTTCTTCACGAAAGCGATGGAAGAAAGATATGATGCTCAGCGAATTCCTAGAGCAAGGAGGACCCACTGGGCTACTCTTGCACGCGATAGGGAAAAATGGAAGAGTTGCTGGTACCCGCTCGAGTCACTCGACGATTCAATGCTATTAAAAACAAACACCAAGATAGTGTCACAGAAGATTATGCTAGGGACAGTTGTGTATGACTAGCAAGTAAATCTGTTCCCAAGACAGCTCTATCGTAAAGAAAGTAAAGGCAAGTCTGTACACCGCAGTGTTCGCAAGAGAATGCGCAATTAAACGACACCAAAATCGTACAATATCAATTAGTTCTGGCTGATAAATTTGGTGTTTGTTTGCTCTGGTCTAAAAAACTTATAGAAGAAAATAATAATTAAGTTTCGATAACACAAAAGCCCTAACCGCTGATCAACCAACTTTGATCACCTATTCGAACATTCGACAATTAATGTTATCAGTTTGATAACGAACTTCCCATTAAGTTCAGCATCATTAACCAGTCACACATTCTTCGTTGATTCAGCTTGTAGCACGAAGCTGTTAAAAAGTTTACTCGGCTGCAGGATGGATTGTTTGCTGAAAATTTGATATTATCGTGGACAATCAATCATTTAAGAAAACTAACTTAATGCTACCGTTCACTTATTAGCTTGCAGGAAACTGTCACAGACTTTAATTGTGGCTAGCGTTCCAGCGGTTTTAAAGAACAGTGATTTGATTAGTGTGGCCACAGCAATTCATTCTCTTTGCAATGTGGATCTTCGTAGTCCTCGACATGACTCCGCTACAGTGGGTACTGCACGAATGAAATACTTCCATAGAACGTTACACCTTCAAATAAGACAGTCTTTGCTGTGCCTGAATGACGTGACCTCACCCAGACTTGAATGATCTGACTCCACCCTGCAGTTCACCAGCATACGGAAACAATCCTTGGGCGAGTGGCTACCAAAGTCATACCTTTTCATGGCGGCAACCAGCGTGCAGTTATCATAGAAGAATATATAATCTAATAATATATCTTGAGCCTATCATGAGGTCTGCCATGGTACTTATACAGATCTAGACACGTGTTTCTGCATAGCAGCCTCTTCAATAGCTCGGTGCCTTTCGGTTCAGCCAATCCCTTGCATAGGTATATACCACTGCATATAAAGGATTCAGACGGCGAATTATTGACAAAATCATCGTATAACAGGTGATATAATTTCTCGACATTGCTGCGACCAACAGTGTCGAAACACGTGTCTAGCACTGTATAAGTGCCATAACATATCTGAAAGGCTCAAGATATGTTGTCAGATTATAAATTATTTTGAGCGTCTTTAAAAGAATCCAGATGTAAAAGTAGGGATGTAAGTATAGCAGAGTGGCATTCTCTGTAAGGATTTATTCAATTCCAACATGAATAATCAGTGCTATCTTTACGCTTGACCTTAGATGAAGCGGTAACGGTAACGTAAGAACTGGACCTGAAGAAATCGAGATGCGAATCATTCAAATCGATCAAGGGCAGCACCCAGTAATCTGAGAAGGGACCAACAGATTTCTGTAAATACATTATGAAATATGAAAATGAAGAACTGAATATATTTATAAAACAATAGCCGAAAATTATAATTTTAATAAAGTGTTAGTACGAGATACGGTGCAAAGCAGAGAACGGAGAAGCAGGCCAGACCGATAGATCTACATAAATGTCGTATAGTCGAGCTAGTAATCACTGACCATTCGTTTCTTTTAACCTAAATATTGATACACTTCCACATTATTTCATAGATTTGGAAGTGGTAGTGCAGTGATTAGTATATAGGGTATCAAAAAGCGAAATAATAAGAGCTTTTTTCATTTCAAAATCCTATAAAAACCACCATATAAAAAATTTTACATGTAAAAAAAACACAGCGTTCTCAACGCATTTTCAAGCAAGGAAAAAAGAATTTGCATATTCTTATTCGTTCTATTATTACAGCAAAAAAAAACGACGGAGTTATATTTTCTTGCAATATATCACTTTGAGGACCAGCAGCGTAGATAGGCGGCGTCGCGCCGTTCGCTTGCGCTGCGCTCGCAGGATGCGGCATCTGCATGTCTGCGCGCGCATGTCTGGCTGTCTGCTCCTGCTTTCCCACGGGAAGCGGCGCCGCCATTACAGCAGCTGGGTGAGATTTGACGTGGCGCGGCACGGTACGAAATATTTTATTTGGTCCTTAGCGCGATATAACGCTGATCAAAGAAGATTTCAATTTGATTTAATCATATTACCCGTCGTCACTTCAACTCTGCGCATCCCAGCGCTCCTTACTTTTTATTGTTTGTGCGTATTCATGGTCCCAAATTTCATTGAACACCTAAGGCCTTTTATCGGCTGCTACCTGAGGAACTCGCCTCCTTTATGGACTTCATAGAACTCTGATCGAGTCAGATCTTCTTGGCAACCTTAGAGACACCCCAGCTGACCGCTGAGGGACGGGATCGAACCAGAACCTTGTTTTCTGATGGTCAGCATCACTAACCACTCCGTTATCGCCATCCAATCGAAGGCTGAGTATGGACTTTCTCTGCACGACAGCATACGACCGTCAGCACGATTACCAGCTGCTCTGTTGTCCGTCGTGTTCATCGACCGAGGTAATGTTCGTGACACACGGCCAAAAGTCGCGCCAATGTCAATTTGTTGTTACTGGGCAAGGTAATCAATAATGTCGGTTACGGTCGTTATTCTCCATGTAATTTGAAATTATCTTTGTTACTAGATTTACAGTGAGAATATCGTCGCTTAAAAATTGCCGTCGTCCTATTGGAAAACGGCAGACTCCTTGTTGACGTTGCAGCTTTTCCTCTAAGCCATCGATCCCGACACTTTCGATCAATATCACTCAATATTCGATCGATATCAGCCATTGGGAATTCAGGAATGATTGGGAATTCGTTGCTATACAAACTGCTTTAAACGACCCAACAGGCCGGCTCTCCATAAGCTCCAGCTTAAATAAATTAGAAGAAAAAATACCCAGTGATCTGAAGTGATATGCAAAAATTTTCGCATCATCGGGACTCGAACCCGCATCCCATCCCTTCCGGGAACACGTGCTCTATCCCGTTGCACTAGCGACGCCCGTTTCGATACCACTAAGAAACATATATGTAAACTTCAAGGTCTTTCCGTGTTCAGCCGACGAGAGTTGGTGGGTCGATCGTTGGATCCTTGACTATTTCTCCCTTCTTCAGAGCCTCCCTGACGTATATACACCAGATATACAACGTGCATAAACATACAGATAGACTTATATATACATATATATACGTATATGTATATATATATATATATATATATAGCCTATATATACGCGTGTATGTTCATGTATATACGCATATCTACGTGAATATACATATATGTACCCATGTGCACGTGTATGTACATCCATAGGTTCTTTCTGATTAGGAGGGATCAAATGAAAAATCGATCTCATTCGCTGGGCAGGAGATTTTCATGGGAGTTTAGGTAGTCATTCGAAAGATTAGATTTCTCGCTAGGGCTTAAAGTGGTCGGTTTCTCAATAGACCCTTTTATAACGCTGACAAAATCCAAATAAAATTGTGTTTCACCACGGCCCGTGTTTTTTTTTTATCTCGCTTAGTTTCGCTGAACAAAAGAAGAACACGGAAGATTTCCTGGAATTCAAAGATATGTTTGCTTTTTGGAGAAGCTCTTTCGATAGCGTGCAGAGGAGAAAGAAAAAGATTTATGCCTTACACCTCGCCGGACAGAGCTCTTTTTCGAGACGATCAGTAATCATTCGATGTCGTGGGTTTCCAGTGATTCCAGCGTTGTGCTTATTTTCTGGCGACACCGTTAAGCAGGGAAAATCGATCGAGTTCCTTCCACACTCTCGGCGACCTTGTTTATCGGCCGGTCCGTGGGGCCGGGGAGGGGGGGAGGCAGGGCGGGGCTATCGATCGCATTTGAAATATTGTTATTCAGTTGGGGTTTTCTTCACCGCAGCGGCGGAAACTTCAGATAGAAATGTATGGCTCCGATACTACACAAAATTCTCTACACGATTATATGCTTTTCTTGCTTCCAGCTTATAGAAATGAAGGCGCACGAGGGGTATGAAATATGATTTTTTTCCCCTGATGCTACATCGTTATAAAAGGATGTTTTGAAAATCGGCGACGTGAGGGCTGCAGCTCAAATCTCAGCTTTCGAATGGTTACCAACAGTCCTATGAAAAGTTCCTCTTCAGCGCAGGAGATCGATTTTTCATTTTTCCCCCTTATATTTAGAAAAGGCGTCCACGTCTATTATATTTACTTGTATACGTATACATACATGCATATACACGTGTATGTATGCGTGTGTACATGTATATACACGTACATACACGTGTATACGTATGTACACGACTTGTGCTCACAGTTTACTGTGGGATTGCCAGCACTTCTTATGTTCGACTCGTTTCCTCATTCACCTGAATCCTCACGAAGATCTTCCTAGATTTCAAGTGTTGCTTCGGCTTCTGCATCAGGATCTGATCTTCGTCATGAATGTCGTATAATACTGTTCGAGCCCTGTACCCTCTAACAATCCCGGAGGAATCAGAGCTAAGGCGTTCGTTGATTGATTGCAATGGAATGTTGGGAGAGATTGAACCAGTGACTTGATTCCGGATGGCCAACGTCGCTAACCACTACATCCCCCTCCCCTACATATATACGTATACTTCTATGCTCTAGGGAGGCGAAGCCGCCGAAGCGTCGGTCATTGAACTGCTATTATCAGTACAAACCTCTCGTCGACTAAACAAAGGGAGTCCTCAACCGTTACAGAACCATGGACCCAACCCTCTGCGTCTCTAACATTGATATGTGTTGTGTCTAACAATGACGCCTAACCCCCAGTGTGCCATTGTTAAACGCAACACGAGGCAATGTGAGAGACGCAGGGGTTGGGTCCATGCTTCTATAAGGGTTGAGACTTGCACATATATACTTTTATTTTTCAACTCTATTAACGCTGAGGCTTATACTAAGCCGGTCTTTTGAGTTGTAATAGCAATTTGTACAGCAAGTTCTCAGCCGCTTTCCCCATTTCCAGTTACTCTGACTTTTCTCTGAATAGTGAGTCTCTCTAGGAAAGTTCTGAGACGATTAAGGGCATAGAGAGGAAGAGATCTGCCAATGAATTCGCTTTTTCGACTATCACGATAGAGATATCACTCTACTTGAGTGGGCGCCGTGCCCGAATGGTTGTGATGCTCATTGCGGCGCAGGTGAGAACGAACCCTGCCCCCAAAACTCTTCGGCGGCCAACAATGAACGCCCTACGAACCGCCCTGGCCTGGCTATCCTCGAGATTGCAAGGAGACGTACTCTACAAGTATTTTACGTCGTTCAAGAAGGATCCGCTAGTGAAAAGAAAAAAACTGTGAGGGCGATCAATGAAGTAGATCACCTTTTTTGATTCGTCTCACAGTTTTTCATCACTGTGCGGATCCCAGTATTTGTAGCATTCGTTTCGTAGAGTTTCATTTTCTTCTTGAACGGCGTAGAACACTGGGGTGAGCGAGTCTAATTAAATGATATATTTTTT